>VWYI01036714.1:140618-167361 GCA_013399455.1 Anthoscopus minutus | reverse complement strand
ATTTTCTCTGGCTTCCCATTCAGTTATTGCTTTTCTGGTGTCTGTCTCTCTTCATTATGTAGGTAACCTTTGCTCTTCCCGTACAGTTATCATTTCCTCTAAAATGTCCTCTATTTCATCATCTCTCAACCCAATTTTTAATCACATTTTTTATTTCTTCCTTCTCAATCTCATTTTAAGGTGTTAGTGCAAATTGACCCACCTATGGCACAGTGTCAGTCTGCTTTGAGATTTGATTGGGGTTTTTGCCTTAACTCTTAAAAGTAAGGACCATTATAAGTACAAGTGGAAGGTGCTTCTTGGTCTGAATTTTTTATTTCTTTTAAGACAGGGTTAAGAAAGTTTTCAAGGCAACTCAAAGTTTGCCACTCCAATCCTGTAATAAATAATTTAATCCCAGAGATTTAAAAATTTCCAATTTGGTGAAAACAAGACAGGTCAAAAGGTTTGAAAATTCTTATTGAGCATACAGAATTTTCTGACCTTTTTTTTCTGTCAATTTACAGCAAGTTAGAATTGATTATGTGTGAAACACAAATTTATCTGTATCAAATTTATCTTTTATAAACATATCCAGGCTGGCCAGAGGTGAGGTAACTCCAGTCTGAAATATGTATAGCTGCTTGAGCATGACACTGTCCTGACTGGTCACTCAGCCTGGGCCATTTAATCCATGGTGAGATGGCTATCTTACATTGCAGAAGTTTTGTGCTCCTGGACAAAAGTTTGGTGCAAGGACAAAGCAAGCTGAGGTCTTTTAAGAGAGATTGGTTCAACCTCACAAGGTTTGTGGCAGTGGTATAATAAAAAACATATTTTGTTCTGGAGAGCCCGTGCTGCTAGTGAATGAGGATCCAAGTGCAATAAGCAATTAAGACACGTTCTCAGCTCAAGTGTTGTTTTACAGTCTTACAAAAGATTGAGGTTTTTTAAGCCAAATGCCAATGTTTACTCAGATAGTCTCAAAACAAATGTAAAAGTAGGCCATGTTAGGAGGCTTAAACTCAGTTTTTCCATACTGCAAGCTGCTTAATCATGCACTTATCAGTGAGCATGTGCCATCACTGAAATGTAGCATTTGCTAAGTGGTTTCCTTTAAAAAAATCTAAAATATAAATATGTGTCTAGGCAAGCAGAACTTGGACTTAAAATATGAGTAGTTAAACATTAAGTTTATTGTTTCCATAGATCTTCATATTCACTTATGAAATGAAAAATATCTTGTGCATTTGAACATGCCTGCTAACCCATAACCTCTATCCCTATCTAGTTAATTAACTGCAGTGGGTAAAAGCTAGCTTTCCTGTCAAGAAAATATTTTCTTCTTTCACTTTGTTGTATCAGTGCAGGATTTTTGTCCATGATCTTGTAGGAAGCAGATACATCTCTGAATCTCTGGAAATATATTTTTTATGCCCTTGGAATACTCCCAGTACCTTTAGAACTGAACTGTATAACTGAATTCTTCTTTGACAAATCTCTCTTGGCCATTTTGAGAGCTACTTTTAGGTGTTGTAGTGTTGCATATGAAAGTACCTGCTTCACCCTACCAGGGGACACTGTGTACCTTTTTTATTTGCCCTGTCTTGACACATGATTGATACCCTCACTTACCAGCACACACACCACTGGTACCTTTGAGCTTTTGAATTTTCTCAGCCTGAAGATCAAAGAGGATTATTGCCTCAAACTGAATCGTGTCAGCAGATATCAATAACTGCTAATTATTAGCTAATTAGCTATTATTATTTCCGTCTATAGTTATATCTACATACAGCTATCTTTTGGGGTTTTGTTGCTGTAGTGATAAAGGATAAATCAGATCATCCAGGAAAGAAAAAAAGAGGAGTGGAAGTAAAATGTGAAAGTATTTCATGTTTATTACTGAAATTCTCAAATGGATTACTTCTGCTATGTGACCTGCAGTCTCTTTAAATGTACAAATAGGGAAATATCTTTATATTCCAAAAAAAGAAATTACATAATAACTAAAGCAATAAAAGTAGTAAATGCTCAGTGGAAATCTAAATATGTATTATGAAGTTAATTGTTCTTATATGCAGTTTCTTTATTATTTAAATTATTTCTCTTGTCCCTCAGTGATGTTACTATTTTTGGACTGTATGTGTTAATTTTTTTTGCCAAGAAAGTATGGAAAGTTGCTTTGGAAGAATTTGCAGTTGTATATTAGGAGAACACAGTAAAAGTAGAAATGTTTTGAGGAAAGAACGTGACCAAGAAAACTAGTTTTGCTCTTTATGCCATATTTCTCCCCCACTCCCCCCCACCCTTTTCTGCTGTGGAGGAGTGTTATGTCAGAAAAACTCATGGCAAAGAAATAGGGAATACTGGAAGAGAAAAAGAGGAATAACAGCATATGATGCTCTCCTGAGAAAACATATTTTTTCCAGAGATCATACATGTAATTTATGATTATCTAAAATGACAGGGTGTACAGGTTTCAGATACCATCACTAGAGCATTGGAGATTCCCAAAAGCCCTTTGAATCCAGGAGTTATTCCAAGTTAATGCTGGGGAACAGCAAGTAAAATAGCTTTTCAGTCATGATTTATTTTGTTGCTTAAGCACTACAAATTTCTCTCCTAAGAAACTCACTGGTATTTTATTTGATTTAAATGAGAGACATTGGCACTTGTTGGTGAGCCTACAGAGCATTTGAGCAAATTAGCACAGAGGTTACTGCATCCATATGTGTGTTGCTTCAGGGATTAGATGAATCTATTCAGTGAGTCAAATGCCTAGATTTAAATATCCCACAGATTTGAGGAGATTTGTGGGAACTGTCTGTATTCAGAAAGGACATTTACCAAAAGAATAAAAAAACTGTGACAACCCAGTGCATCTTAAATCTGAATCTGAATACTTGTTTCAATGCAATGTTATCAACTTCTAACAGTACCAATCAAGGCAAACAAAGATGCCATTTTCAGAAATAGTAGCTTAGTAAGTGTACTCTGAAGATTTGTAGCTCTCCAGAAAAAAACTTGCAAACTTCAAATGTTTGGTATTCAATGCCTTTTTTATCTTCTCAAAACTTTAGCTGATATTAATGTTCTCTTTTTCCGTGAATACCACACAAACAAAAAGAAAAAAAAATTTGCTTTTCACTGTCCTTTTTTTAAAAGCTGATATTCAGAAGACCTTAGAAGTGTTTCATCAATATTTTTACTTACAAAATCCTGTGGTTGGGAATTTTATGCAAAGTTGACATACCTAGGAGAAAGAAGTTCAGTATATGTCAACATACTCTTTGGTAAAAAAAAGTAATGAATGGATGCCAAGACTTATTGACTAATATTTTCAAAGGGCTGTCCTGAGTCAAATCCTGCTAGGTGTCTATGGACAGATGCACAGATGAACTTGAAGTTCTTGGCATGTTGGTGGTTTTACCTAAAGGGATGGCATTGTTAATGCTACTCACTGAGAGAAAATCAATTAAACAGGTGCTTCCATGTTCTCTGCATTATAGCAACATTTAGGTTACTGGAAACTAATGGGAAATTCATATTTTCCCTTGATTTCATTTTTTCTTTTTACTTTTAAATTATACTTTGATTCTTCTCTTTCCATTTGATTTTTTTTTTGATAGTATTTTAATTGTTTCATAATTCACACAAAAAAATTGTCTTACAAAGTTTTCAAGTTTTGTCCTATGACTCTTCCAAAAACTTAATAACATTCTTTTCATTTGTATTACTCTTTTCAGAACTTTGACTATGTTCTGACTTGAAGAGTTCCTTAAAATGTCTGTAGGTAATGCCAGTTCTCTAACATCCTTTAAAATGATGTTATAGAACCGTATGTCACTGCAATAAATTAAAAATTGAAAGTGTTAACATGAAAGCCCAATAACACAATATCGGACTCTGAATTTTAAAATTTGTGGGTAGAATTATAGGATGTAAACCGATAATAGTGGAAATGCAATTGCACAATTTGAGATTCTGTTAGCCATCAGTCAAACAGATCCTAACATGGTGCATTGTGTTGCTTTGGGTGGGGTAGAGTTAATTTTCTTCACAGTAGCTCTCTGGGTTTGCCCTGGAAATATTGTTGACAACATAGGGATATTCTTGTCATTGATGAGCAGGGTTTGCACAGAGCCAAGGCATTTCCTTCTCCTCAAACCATCCCACCAGTGGGTGGGCTGGGAATGCACAAGGAGTTGGGAAGGAAACCAGCTGGGACGGGGATACTGGGACAGGGACTGGGGCAGGTGACCCCAGCTGACCACAGGGATACTCCACACCATTTCTCAGCATATTGAGCTGGGGGAAGAAAAGGGGAGGGAGGCAACATGGAATGATCACATTTGTCTTTCCAAGTCACTATTACATGTGACAGAGCACTCCTTTCCTGGACATGTCTGAACACCCAGCTGCCCATCAGGTTTTCTCACTTTTACACCTCTGATTCTCTCCACCATCCACTGGTGGAGGACTGAGTGGCTATGTGGCGCTTAGCTGCCAGCTGGGATTAAATCTTGTCATAGATTCATGATCATTTCAACCATTCACATCTTAAATTCTGTAATTAATTTGCCTCATTTTATTGATTTCTAATTCAGAAATTGAATTGTTGTTATTGCTTATATGCTTATATTATTTTAATCTGCACAACCTTCAAATATTTAATTTTAAAAAAGTTGTACATGTTCTAAATCCTCAGTGCTAGAAGGAGGACAGAGTGTTCTCCAAATACATATATATGCATGTCAACAATACAGCTCTTACAGCAAGGTCACTGCCAGTTTATTTAATGCTTAGACTCCAGTAGAAAGTACTTAGAAGTCCAACCATTATTGTATGACTCACCTGACACTGCAGCTAGAGTGAACTTCTGCAGACACGCACGTTAGAATTCTGGTTGTCACTAACTTGTGACTGATAGTGTAAGATGGCTAAATGATTAACTTGATGTTTGCATGCCTTGAAAACAGATAATAGATCTATGAAATCTGGCAGTATATTCAAGGCAACGCACATAAAATACACTAAAGTGGCATTTAAATTGATAAAAACTGTCAGCATTATAAGGGAATGTTTTTCCATGTCTTCTACATCCTATTGCAACTAAAAGTTTCAAGGTCTTATTTTTCACTGTGTGACCAAAGATCATGAACTTTATGGTGCTCACCTCATATGCTTAAGGCTTTTCCTGTGAAAAATCTATGGCAACTGAGAATCAATAACTGAAAAATATTAAAATTGGCTCAGTTCACTGTGCAGTGGTAATGCTACCAACATTACAATTTATTTAACAAAAATCAGTTTCAGTTTCAAAATGACCATCATTCTAGAGGAGTCTTCTCTAGCAGTGGAAAGATTAAAATAACTTTTCCTGTGTATCTACACTGTTGCACAAATCTAAAAAGTAGATGCTACACTTGCCAGTAGATTGACACTTGCTAGTTTGTCTTTGATATGAAGTTGCAATTACAGGATAAAAGCATAAGCTTATGGCAGGAATTGTACAGGACCGAAATACATACCAAAAGTATTTGAAATTGTTAGGATTCTCAAATGTTCTTATATCATGTGGGAAAAGCGATGCTAAAAGTCCTCAGGATTTTAGAGTGTTTTTGGTAAATGAGAATAGGGTTCTAAGCGCTCATGTCTGGAGTCAATTATCACGTGGCAAAGGTTGCAGCACTGACTTTTAATAGATAATGAGTAACTGGTGTGGAAAAAAAGACAAGTCTAATAAAGTTTAATAAAAATGCACCTAAAATGCTATTTTATATTTCTCTCTCATCTGAAGAAGGAGTGATCAGCGCTATGAACAGATAGACATCTGGAATTGCTCCTCAAAAGCTTTTACTCAAGCCAGGTGAATTGCTATTAGTGCCTGTTTGATGAAGTTTCTTTAGTCATAAGGACACTGTACAAACCCATCAACACCAACTTCTGCTGTCTTCACTTCCCTACTACTTATTGACATAATTTCAGTGCTTGTGGAAGAGACAAAACCATTACATTTCTCAGTTCTTTAAAAACTGGCTGTCAAGAAGTATTCAGAAGCCCAACTTCTTGCCAATACGTTTTAATGAAAAAAGAGTGTAAAGAAACTGTAGGATCTTTGGAAGGAATCAAGAGAATTCTGAAAGAAAAAAAAAAAGTTTCTCAACAATGTGATTTTAAGAAGGGATTTAATTAGTTTGCATGGTTCTTAGTATTCACATGAAACATTTGGAAGGCTTCCACTGACAGCACCTTTTCCTCTGAGCTGACATTGACACAGAAGGAAGATCTCAGGTACTCAATGCTCTCCGCTTGTGGCAAACAGGAGACAGAAGAGGTTTAGTTAAGAGAATTTTGCTTTGCCCACCATTTCTGCAGTGTTACTTTGAAAAAATCTTTAACTCCAGGAGACCTAAAAATCGCAAGCTGTTCACAACAAAAGAACCTCACTGAATGTTACCATGTTCTGATTCTTATGTATAAACTTTGACTAAAGCTAAAATTATGTCCCTTGTAGGGTGGCAGTGCCAAGCAGTAGAATCAGAATATTTCTTAGGGAGGTGAATAGTCCCAGCTCACTGTTGGGAAATATTCTTGGACAATACCATGAAATGTTGCAATTGCACAGACGGTGGTCAAGGCAACACAGATATTATCAAATAGGAAAGCTTTTGTCTATGTTTTGGGTTTTTTCTCATATTTCTCAATATAGACCTCTGACAGAGTGGCAATGTTCTCTTTTTACATTTATAGGCTATTCCTTTTTCTCTTCTCTTCTCTTCTCTTCTCTTCTCTTCTCTTCTCTTCTCTTCTCTTCTCTTCTCTTCTCTTCTCTTCTCTTCTCTTCTCTTCTCTTCTCTTCTCTCTAGATTAAAAAAAAACCCAAACTCAAGCCACAAAAAAGCCCCACTGGTTAATGATCATATTTGTAAATTCTTTAATATCTCTTACAAAAATATCTCAGCATCTGAGAGATGTAAAATTTCTGCAATTTGTTTTTAAAAAAGATTATACTTTTCTCATTCTGGACCTTATTATTGATTACAGTATCTGCCAGGGAGCTTAAACCTTCCTTCTGTGTTTACATATCAAAGGACTAGATTTTCGCGTCCTCCTGAAGAACTAATTAATACCCTAATTCTTTTTAATGGTAATTATATTTTAAAGTATTAAGGGCTAGACTGCCTGTGATGATGAATGAAGACTGAAATTATCAGACACCTTCAGCAACTGTTATGCCATGACAATACAAAACTTTCCAGAAGAGGGAAGTGCTGTTTCTTTAACTAAATTCATACACTGCATTTGCAGTGATTATAACCACACTAAAAATATTAGTGGAAAACACAATGGTATGATTGGGTTAGGGTTTAATTTGGTTTTGTTTAGCTTGATTTTTTTTTCTTTTTAAGGACCTTCCTTATTCTGTTGATTGTTCCTTGTTTGTCTGGTTATTAATTTTTTAACCTAAAATTCTTCAAGGTAAGACTTGTTTGAATTTTTATTCAGGTTTTTGGATGGAAAGAAGGTTTTTGTCTCTGAGACAAAAACAAATGGCAAGATTTAGTAAACGGTGCCCTTGTAGTATTTAACCTAACAATATTTTTATATAATGTAACTGTCCCCATATTAGAAATGATGTCTCAGTTAGTTTCAAAGGCATTATACTGAAGATTAATGTTATCCTCTATCAAAGTGAATTCAATAACCTTTACAGTTCCATATCATATATTGTGCCCAATTCAATGAATTTTTTTTCTCATCTATACATCTAAGAAGTATTTCTAGTTCAGCTTTTCTTCATTCCTGATAAGAGCTTCAAGACTACATACATGTCTAATGAAATTATTCAAATTTACTAAAATATATTAGAGTTTTATGCAACTGTTATTTCACTCCTTAATCTTGTTAAGCCATTGAAAAACCTTAGAACGGGAAGACTGTTTTTCCAGTTGAAGCCTGTTTTCTGCCTTTATGCATTTTTTTTGCCAAATGGAATTATCAGTCATTATCTCAAATCACTAAAAAATCATCTCCAGTCACACTACTCCTAGGCGAGGGATGTGTGTATTACTTACTTTCTTTTAGTTTCTGACAATACTGGCAAGACTTGATTATGGTAATAAGTGGTTTAGTCTATCCACAGCTTGACTTTGGTGTCCAAAGAACAAACATTTGAAGTTTTGAAAGCTACTCTTTGTTTTAATCTCTATGTATTTCTTTGTTAACTCTCCTTTCAAGTTTCTCAATTCACACCATGATTTGGATTTTCAAAGAAGCCTGAATGCCTCTAAAGGTTCAGCATCCAGTTCCTTTTAACATTGTTTGAAAGTCTTTATCTGAATCTGGTTTTGTCATTTGGAAAGCTTGATTAATCAAGGGACTTTTCAGTCTTTTGTTAGGTATCCCAACTATCCATAAACAGTTGCCTTTTTAGGCAACTTGCCGAGACACCTTCATTTTAATCCTCTCTCACTTTGGCTCAAGTGTTTCACATCTCACTCCATTGATAAACTCCATTCTGTGTTTTGCCCCCTCCTCACTTTTTCTAATACCTTGGTGATGTCTTTAGGAGTTTGCTGGTCACAAATTTAATCTTAATATTACTTACAAGAATAATACAATTATATATGTGGGGTTATGAAAATGAAATTTCTATAGCTAGTATTGGTATTTAGAATTAAGCAAAAGAAGCATCTTCCATTTTAGTCTGACAAGGTGTATATTTAAACTTGGAATCTTTTTCAAGGCAGGCATGTTTTCACTTAGGTCTAAATCAGAAATATAGCCATAGTCTGTTCCAAGATGTGCACAGCACAACTGCCAAGGATGACTGAAAAGGCGACTGAGAGCTTCCTTGTATCTGTTAGCACTCAGGGATAAGTCAGCATTGATTTGTGTTTGCCAACAACCTCAGGTGACAAAACCAACAAGTGGGGCTGCCTTATTCCTGTTCTTGCTCTATACTGAATCTATTTCTGTGCTGCAATATGAGCTAGGACAATGTGAAAATTATGAGAAAGTGTCTCAAGCTCTCACGTGGAAGCCCTTCCCTGTCCTTTGGCAGGCTCCACTAGCCATAGGTTTTTTTCCATCATCACATTGAAGAAAATGCCTTAATTTAATCATATTTGATTTTGCTAAGAAATGCCTGGATCAGTGTATTATTTTAATTTTTCCACCTGGCTGAGGTTTTTAAGGCCATTAAAAATTGTAAGGTAGATGAACAATTAAAAACTGTAATATATAAATATTCTTTAGAGTCTTAACTAACACCTAATTTATTTAAGCCTTATATTCTGGTTAGATACAATTTGATATTCTGCTCAGGTGATATCTGGGTGATAAGAGGTGGAGCAGTAGCTGTTCAGGTTTCAGCAGTTTCTTAGAAATTCATTCATTTATTCTCCAACTGTGTGGAAAGTTGGTGTTTCTGCAAAAACACAACCATAAACATACAAGAGGCAGAGGTCTGCTGAGAGAGCAGGAGTAATGCTGAGGCAGAAAGCTCAACAGATCCTGGTGCCCTTGGGAAGCCGCCATGGCTTGAAAGCTCCTTCCTTTGTCAGCCTGCAGGAGGACTCTGACTATGTCCCTGTAGGCTGCAGGGTGGTTAAGTAGAGCTTTCACATGGGGAAATAATCACAAGGGTGACTAAAGACCTGTCTGGAAAAGTGGTCAAGATTAATAGATACAGGCACTTAGGTCTGCCTGCAATAGTTAAGCATTCCTGGTCTGGTTTAGGTATCTTCCTTCAGGAAAATTCTTTTGAATTTTTACAACAGGAAAACAGATATATTGTCTCCAGGTAAAGCTTTCTGAATGCCACTCTTAAAATACACCCTAAATAAAATTCTAGTTGCATGCTTTTATTTACTCATGAATCTTTCTTTGGGCTTCAGTGCCACCAACACAGGGTTTACTTTTCCTCTCATCTATATTGATGGTCTTCATATATTTTCTCTACTATATTAAATCCTACACTTATCCTGTCTAGCTTTGATTTTCTTGCTGCTTTCAAGCTTCTATAAGATAGCACATCAAATAAAGATGACTAAATAAGATTGATTGAACATAACATACAACCTCTGTTCTCTAGCATGGAAGCTGAGCTATGCAAACATTACATATAGGCACTCAGGAAAGGTACCCTGAGTGAGGATGCTAACTTTGTCACAAATTTGTTAAATGCAGTATCACAAAAACAATGTATCGGTGTCATCTTCAACAGTTTTTAAGATTGTGATTTTACGCGTTATAGATGTATGTGCTTGATTAAAAATAAATTATCATCTGGTGGTGTAGGCATTTAATAAATACATAGTAAATTATAGTTCTTGCTAGCAAATTAGTATAGCTTATAAGTCTTTATTTCATAAGTATTTTTTCACTTATCTGCACCAACAACTTTCAACTCCTCAATTATTTTTAAGTTTTTCTTTAGATATTTACATTTTATTTGATCTATGATTCACAGGTATTATCCCTATATTTGTGCTGATGTTTTAAACACTTAAAAGAGGAGAAAACAATGATTGTTGTTTTCAGTGGCAAATGAAACAAAACCAACTGAAACTTAATTTGAGGTGTGTACCTAATTCACTTTAAATTTCTCAGAAAATGGGATGTAGCAGGGACACTTCCATAGCACCACAGCTTCCTCACTGCTAATGTGCTGCACACACACTACCAAAGCTCCCAAAGGAACCCACAGTCAAACAAATGTCAAATCAACAAGAGAATTGGATAGGAGCTCATGAAAGCTTCATGTCAGGAATGAGAGAGCAAACAGTATCTGATCTGACACAAAGTTACAGAAGAAAGGCAATATCTAATCCAGCATCAAGCATGACAGAAAAAAGTTAAACTTTCAGTAATTTTTAATATCTGAAGCACATGGGAGGAGGGAACTGATGGAAACTAATGCAAACTAATGCAAACCAAGTGCTTCAAGTCATAGGATGAAGAATATGTGACCTAGAACTAAAGACTTAAGACTTCATCTGCTATGTTATTGAACCAAGTTTCTTGCCAAATTCAGGGCAAACAGAAACACTGCTTATCCCAATGACTTTGAACTCTAAAGAACAGCAAATACACATGCATAGCAAAATCTCAAGCAAATAAATTTCATTATAGAGACGAGCTATCATCCATGTGATGATGTTGGTTGGGCAGATGATAGGTACACAGCACAGTGCTCCAAACTTTGCTCTTGTGGGGATTAGTTGTATGGTCTATGCTCTATTGGGTTTCCATGGCCAGGCACTGCAGGGGAGGTGTTGTGAGAAGCTGCCAGCAGCTTTCCCCATGTCTACAGAGCCAACAGAGCTGGCTCAAAGTTGGACCCACTGCTGGGCAAGGCCAAGCCCATCAGCAGTGGTGCCTCTGGGATAACAGTTAAAAAGAGAGCCCTCTGCAACTACAGCGTGAAACAGGAGTGAAAATATGTGAGAGAAACAGCCCTGAAAACACCAAGGACAGTGAAGAAGGATAGAAAGGAGGTGCTCCAGGCACAGGAGCTGACATTCTCCCGCACCCCAGAGTGCAGACCACAGTGATGCAACTGTGTCCGGGCAGCCCCACACTGGAGCAGAGATCCACCTGCAGCCCCAGGACAACTCCTCATCTAAGCAGACGGGTGCCTGAGAGAGGCTGTGACCCCATGGGAATCTTGAGCTGGAGCAGGCTCCTGGCAGCACCTGTGTGTTGCTTTCTGTAACATCAGGACCAAGTCCAGGAAGGTCTGGTGACCTGCATGAGACAACCTGCTGGTTTAAGGTCAGGGATGCATTTATTGGGGTGACACCAATACAGAAACACACTCAGCTTAACCCATAGGTAGAGAACCCCAAACAGGGGCAGGGTGGTGGGATTTATAGGGGAAATTCTAGAATATTATTCTAGGGCTTATCTCCCCCAAGGCAGAAATGCGGGGTCCCTGGGGACTCAAAGCCATTGTTTACCCTGGATGGGGGAACTCCACACCTGTGGGCCCATGCAGAGAGCCCACACTGAAGCAGGTTTGCCTCAGGGCTTGTGACCCCATGAGTGACCCACCCTGGAGCAGCCTGTTCCTGAAGGACTGCTTGCTGTGGATGAGACTCACATTGGAGCACTTTGTGAGGGACTACAGCCAGTGGAAAGGACTCATTGGAGAGGGTCATGGAGGACTGCCATGAGCAGGACGGACCCCATGTGGAGCCAGGGAAGAGTGTGAGAAGTCCTTCCCTGGGGAGGAAGGAGTGGCAGAGACAAGGTATGATGAACTGACCATACCCCCCATTGCCCTTCCCCATCCCACCACAGTGGGAGTGAACAAGTGGCTGTGCAGGGCTCAGCTGCCTATAGGGCCAATGAAGAACAGACAGAAAAAAATTGTATATTTTATTGTGCCAAATATATTTGCATCTGAAACATGTTTTATTCCTCTTTTTTTTTTTTTTCAATTTCTCAGCTTTGTCATTGTTTCAGATGCCAGCAGCAGCAGATAAAATGCTCTTATGGGTTCTGTTAGTCTCCCAATTCTCAGCAAAATGGTATTTAGAGGACTACCTGCACAAGAGATTCTACCTTGGATTACTAGTCCATAATAATTTGTTTTCTATAAACTTCTCCCACTTCTTTTTAGACTCCTGTAAAGATTTTATCATGCACATCCCTGTATTCCACAGATTAGCTATGAGCTATGAAGAATTTCTGTTTTGTTTGGTTACTCATTGTTTAGCTACATTACTTTGACCTCCTTAGGCTTTATTGTACTAGTCCTTTATTTTTTATTTTCTCAGTGTAACATATGACTTTACAGGGAAGTATTTTACCCCTTACTAGCAGTTTCTTTCTGCAATTTCAGTAACCTTTATAACTGTAACTGTCTCTAACTTTTTCCTGCTTCCTTTCTGAGATGGTTGTGGGAGTAGTAGAAATTGCAAAGAACACCCATGATAGCTTTATGCAATATCATACATCATAATATTTACTTCACTGGTTTTTTTTTTTTCTTTTTTTAAATGTCTATTTTCCTTTTTGCTGCTCCTGAGTATTGAGCTGAAATTTTCACTGAACTTTTCATTACAGGTAAATTCTAAAGATTTCATTCCTTTGTGGCGAAAGTAATCTCAGAGCTCGTCACCTTGTATGTAAAGTTGAGACTGTTTTTCCTCATGTGCATCACTGTGCATTTGCCAACAGTGATTTCATCTGCCATTTAATTATCACTTTATTTCTTCTACAGTTCAGTTACCCTTGTTTTTATTACCTTGAATAACTAACTATCACCAGCAAATTTTGTCTTCTCATGGCTTCTTCCTCCCTTTTTCCAGATGATTCATGGAAGTGTTGAAAAGTCCTGAAATAGCAAAGATCCTGTGTAACTCCACTTTATTTATTAGCTAAATAAATTTAAAGTTCAACCACTAAAATGATATTAAGCTATTTATGTATTTACTGGTTGAATTTTCTCCCTTTAACAAAAAGGTGTAGAATTTTATTTAGGTGGTCATGCGTTCCTTAAATACCAAATTTGTAACAACCTTGAACAGATATGAGCAGTCAAGGATGTAATCTGACAGACTTCCTTGAACCATAAGAGGGGATTTTTTTTTGCTCAGCTAGAGTCTTTGTATTTTGTATGGAGACAATTTGCAGGTCCTTATGGTTTTCAAGAGATTTTATTGATGTGATATAAATTGAAGCAATTACCAACAATATAAGTAATAGAGATAGATTGTGCTAGACTAGCATTTATTGTGTGTTCTTGTTTCCATATTGTGTGGGTTTGGGTAATGTTCATGTGTATATGTTGATCCTAAATTTCAATGATATTAGGAAAACTTGAATTATCTTCACTTTATAAGCATAATTTTACTTTAATGCATTATGCACCTGGCTTTCAATGCACTGTTGGGCACTTTTGTTTACACTAGATTAGACAATTACTGATTATAGTTTGATTCAAAATATTGTTTTAAAATATATATTAAATTAATTAAATTTGGCAGATTTCCAAACCTTCACAGTAGCTCTCTGCCAAAAGGATTTTCTGTTTGCAAGTAGAACATATCAGATAATATCAGGAAAAGAAGATTTAAGGTGGTCATAACCTTATTTGAACAATAGAAATAATTGCATCAGGCTAATGCTCTAGGGATTATACAATAAATCACTTTTAACACTTTTTGAAATGTGCTTTCACACTAGCAGTAGGTGAGAGTGCTTTTAATGGGGAAAAATACAATATCTGAAGAAACAAGTATTTTTTCTGGTTTTATTGTGTCACTGGGTCACTGGGATTAGCCCAAACAATTCCCATAAATTCAATCAAAGATATTGATGCCTGTTGTTAACACTTTTGCAAAAACAACAAAACAAAGAAACGGAAAAAAATTGCATCAAATGTAATATTTTCATTAAGATTGAAACATCCTGCAATAACATGCTGAACTCGTCCAAATTTCAGAGAGGAAAGGTCGCTGTCTTTTTTGGGGGAGAGTCATGACATTAAAAGAGTAGATTTAAAACTACATGCATGTTACTGGTGCTGATCTATGTTGCATCTTGTTCATGATTTATTTTTACACTAGTAAAACAAAGTAGTTTTTCATTATCTAAATAGAATAGTCTGCTGTCTCAGAGCATAATTAGTTTGGAATAATCATTATGCAAAAACAATTTCAAAATCACTGAACTGACATGCATCTTATTTGCAGTGTTTTTTACAGTGTCTTTTGATTTCTAGGTTTGGGTTTTTTAAGCTGTTGGGGTGTGTCCATATGTTCAGCAGAACACAAATTGTTTTCCATTCAGTACTATGTCAATGGAACAGAATATTCAAAATATTTTCTAAACTCTTATAAACTTCAGAGTATAATTAAAAGTAATAGAATTAGCAGAATATTTATAAGACCTATAGTCCTGGATCATAAGAAGACTCTAAAATTGCTACTTGTAGAGAAACTCAGAGAATGAATCCCCAGGACTTTTAGGCAGTATCACAAAGATTTTTAAGAATTTAAAACTAAAAGGTTTTATTCGTGCTTACACTTCTGCTGTTTTTGCTGTACCAAGCCAAACAACTTGTGTTTGGCTGAGACAATTTATCCAAGGCATCCTGTTTCAGCTTGAAGACACAAAATTTAGAACTCTGCTATCAGTGACACTTTGTTTTGATAGGTGGCCAAGTATCTTTTTATCAATTTGTGTGGCATTTGCCACTTCAGTTGGCCGTCATCTTCTAAACACTTATTCTTGTCATGACTTTTTTTCCATTAGACTGAACAGTACCTGATAATTTTAGTACTCGGTCTCTGAAATAGTTACATGTTGCAGTCAACACACCTCTTAATACCTTTTTTGATAAGTTAAGTGGGGTGAGCTGTAGGTGTCATCTGCAGAAATATATTTTCTACCCCGTAAGTAATATATATTTATTACTGTCTTCTGTATTCTCTCCAGGTTTTCCATCTTTTTTTTACAGAATATGGACTACAGAACTGTATTATTCTGATATGTCTCACTTATATACAAATAACCACTATCCCCTTACTTAAACAGCTACAGGTCATGTTGTCACTTTTTGCAGCAAAATTGTATTGACAATTTGTGTCAAATTGTCTACATGCTGTACATGTGCTATTTTTATGGTTCAGTCTTAATTTTGCCAATTATGAAATCTGTTGCTCAGTATATAAGCTTTTATTTTAAAAAGCTATATTTGTTTTATTTGAGCCAGTTTGATCCAGATCCCTCACAATGAGATCATGCAAAGTATGCACAAATTATCTAAATCTAAGCATAAAACAATTATATTGTCTTCTATAAAACCAGCTGTTGGGTAATATTTCCTGTCACACTATAAGCCAATGTAATCTAGGGGATGTTTTTATTTTGTAATGAAATGTCAAGAGAGGACTTAAAAGCATACCAAGAGAGAAATTTTGGCATATTGCTAGTTAATGCTCAAAATGCACAATCATTTTCAAATTGAAATAGTACCTTTTAAAAAAGTAGAATTTAGAAGTGGTAGAATGCTTAGAAATAAAACACAATTTAAGAATAGATGTTTACTATCACTCATCTTTGTATCAAAATTTCACTTTTGTGCTTTGACTTTTTGCCTTTTTCTGTCATGTTCACTGAAGCCAACATGTCTTAACTAATTGGATACATATGAATAAAAAGTAGCTTACCCTTTAACACAGCTTCACCCCGAATCGTTCTTTGAAGGATATAAGGTGAATTTAATAACATTCTGTCCTCACATATCCCATAAGTATACAATTTTTTCTGTAAATAATTTAATCAATAATCGTGAAATTAAAGGAATTAGATCACTTAAACAGAAACATATAGAGAGATGATTACTTAGAGACTGTCTGGGCCTTTATATTAGCCTGTGGTTTATACAATTTTATTTTCTCTTTCGTTTTTCTCTCTCTACACTTTTCTCACTTAGAAATTAGAATATGAAGATATTGCATCCCATACAAGGAAGATACCTTGGGATGAATGGTACTGAAATTATTCATTGGTATAAAACCAAAAATTTTCTGTAACAAGTGATACTATGAAGTCTGCCAATACACTTTGCAAATTTTTCATTTAGAAGCTAAAATATGCAGCCAAGTGGTATTTCCCCATTTAATCATCTTCAACTACATTTGCTATTCCTACTGTTCTTGAAGCCATAACACCTAAGATGGACAAGACTCAGATGTCTTATCTTCGTTACTTACTGTAGATGATGTGCGAATTTTTAATAAAGTAAAAAAAAGGAGACCTAAGATGATCTTAAAAAAACCATTTTTTCATCAGCAACCATATTTTTCCTTAAGAACTATGCATTGGAATATTTATGTTCACTTATTTATCTAGTTGCTTGCAAAAGATAACCCATGCTTCAAGTCACAAAAAAGAGTTTTCACGACTTTTTGTGGTAGAAGAATGACAAAATCACTTTGTAACAGGCAAGACTGAATTTATGAAATGCCTCTTCTTCCCTGCTTAATTTTAAGTCTTGATTGAACGCTGGCTTAAAATAAAATCTCCAGTCATTGAACGAAAGTTCATGTTATCTCTTGAATAATTCAATCAATGTATTCCACTACCTACAAAATTAGTCAAGCAGCAAAATATTTGTCAGTCTGTTCAACTATAAAATATTTTTATTCTAATCTTAAGTGATATGCAAAAAATTTTCTTCCACTTTAAATGTTGGTAGGTAGATGAAAGGAGCTTTCAATATAAAGTTTTCAAGAAAAGAATGTATGTGCTTGATGAGTGAACAGTTCCTTTTAACCATAAAATTGCTCAGGGAGGTAGTTTCCTCTGCTCTAATGCAATCAATTTGAATGAAAAGAAATTGTTCTATTAAATCAGAACTCTAAGTTAAACTTGCTAACTTGCAGAAATACATTTATTGGGTACAAACTATACTGTAAAGCTTCATCCAAACTTTTCAGCTGTAGCTCAATTAGAGTTCATTGTAAGTCAAAAAGTATTATAAGTTAGGATAAGGACTGAAAACCAGTTGTAAAATACAGAAATTTTACCTGTTGTAAAACACAGAAATTATATGATGGTTTTACAAATAAGAATAGGAATGTGATCTGATGTTCTCCTCACTTGTGCACCCAGTAGGTCAGATTTCCTCTTCAGGGAATTTTAGCACAAGTGTGAGAAGTCCTGTATATAGGTAGGTCAGATTTCTGTCATATATGAATGCTAATGAATATTCATGATAGTTAGCTGAATTTTCACACTGTATATGCTTTCACTCTATTAAGTGCAAAAAAAAAATCTTGCTTTTGCTACAGCAAGGCCAAATTCAAGACCCACGTTTTCTTTAGTCAGTTTTTTGCAGTTGGTACTCGATCCAGATTTAGCTTACCATCCCACATGCCAGGAAAAAGTTCCTGTGTATCTCCTAATTTAGTGCATGTTTTTGTGAGCTCAGTGCCTGCATACAATATAAAGGTGCTTTATTTGATCCCAACCTTAAGCCTTCATTTCCTTAGGGAAGTACTGTAGATGTATATACATATACTTTTTTCCTGAGCTCAAGAAAAATTTGTTTCACTTGGACACAATACAGCCTTAAAAACAGGGTTTTATAGAAAATGCAGGATAGAAATTATTCATGTCTCTATGAAAATAGATATCTCTGACTAATAAAGCCAGAAGAAACCGTGAACTGCTTCATATGCTCTCTGCATGGTCCATAACTTTTCTTATAAACCAAAAATAATGATTTCCTACCTTGCTCTCCATAAGAACCTCACAGAGCTGAATGCCTGGAGTAATGTACTATTCCAGGCATTGTGGTGAGAAGATCCAAGTACTGGACCCTTCTCTTAACTCAAGATTGCCAATAACAGAATCACAGCCCTTGTTTACTTTGCAGGAAGGCCTGCTTCTGCAGTAAACATCAAGACCTCGGTCTATTAACCATCCATTCAATGAACGCATTCTAATGAACCCATGCAGCCTGAATGATTCCTAGTGAGACATCCAGGTGGGAGAGCTGGGCTGGGTGCAGCATGCAAGCCTAATTCCTGCAGGTTAAGCATAGCCAAGGAGTCCTAGAAGGGAGAGGATTAGCTCATACTCAGCCCTGCAACAGGGGCATAGGAAGGCAGACATACTATAGATCCAGATAAACCTTATCTTGTCCATTTTAATGTCACCAATGATCTCTTCAAATGTTCTCTCCCAAGCAATTCTGCTGTCCAGCTGAATAAACGGAAAATTATAGGAAATAACAATGTGGAACTGATGTGCGTTTGTCTGCTAGACACCAGCTCTGCTCATGCATTTCAAAAGCCTTATCTGACCAGTGCTGACATATGGAGCTTCTCAGGGATGAATCATGAAGAAAACATATGGATTAAACATTTATGACATTAAGATTCCATTGAAGCAGAAGGTGGCCTGTGTGGGCCCATAGGGATGATTCACAGAGTCACCCCTATGTTTTCTTGAGGGTGAAAGGAAACTTCATTCCATTTAATGTCATATTTGCAAATTCACCACTGCTTTTATATCCATTTTAAAAGTTCATGATAAGATTGTGTGGAGAAAAGCAGCATGACTTGGTAATTAAGGTGCAGAATTAGCTTCTTTAGCTTATGGCATTCCTTCAAACTGCACTGATCAAACCTCCTGTCTCTCCAGATGCAGAGCTACCAAAGCAATTTTATGCACAGCAAGGGTACAGATTTATGTACTTTCCCCAGGCTATATTCCTGTTACTGAAGTCATTCAGTCTCTCGTTCTTCAGTTTTTTTGAAAAGCCTGCTCAGTATCTGATATTTTAAAAAAAAGAAGTTATGCAGGAAATTTGACTGAAAAACAAGTTTGGAATTCTGCTTTTCACTAAGGATGTTGAAATCTGCAAAGTTAAACCAAAGAAAACTCTCACAATTAAGGCCGATGCTTTTTTACACAGGAAGGAATCTACAAAGCCCACTTGCTGCTGCTGTAGTGAAGTGGCTGAAATAAGGAATGGGCAGTGTTAAATATGCTTTCTGCTCAGCTGGTCCTCCCATTAACTCCCTGCTTTCCTGCTGCTGGGGGACAAAATGCCAGGGCGTGTGAGAGTGGTTTAAAACTGGTTCTGAATTGTTATTTTTGAGGAAAACAGCAGCTTTTGACAAGGCAGCTTGTGGCATCTGGAATTTTTGCAGCAAGAATGCTTGAATTCAAAAGCTATTTCCTTTCACCCATGAGGAAAATCATAGCTGTCCATGACAAACTGGCGTAACAAACATATTATAAATAGGAGTACAACACACATGGAAAATTCTTAGCCAGAAAATTCATGAAGCTCTTTTTATATTTTTATATGCACATAAGTTATATACAGTTCACATTGTATAGAGGTATGTGCATCTAATTCATGCATACAACTCACAATTCAGTCACATAACATAATGCACATTCATTATGCATGATGTGATAAATATATATCTGTCTCACACCTATGTGGTAGTCACAATCATTTTGGTTTAGCTTCCATTCTTCTTTCAGAATCCTTCTTGCTAGTTTCAGTTTTTATTTCATCCAACCACAATAAATTCCCTGAAAATGTAAGGATTGATACATTAAAATACAGAAATATACAGAAAATTTTAAAATACAGAAAAATACAGAAATTTTTAAAAATAAAAAATTAAGATACAGAAGTTAAAAATTTAAAAATACAGATAATTAAAAATACAGAATAATTTTTAGCTAGTTCATTCTTCTGATAAGAAAAAAAAGGCAAGAAAATTGTTTTACAATTCATTGAATTCAAAATGTTTTTGGGAGGATCTGGTTTCAGTGTCATAAGTTTGGGGCTTTGGCTTTTTTTGGGGTGGTCTTTCTTATTTTATAAGTAAATTAAACTTCAGAGTATGTTATTTTAGCTTCTATACAACAAGTTTTTCATCTCAGTTTTTACCAACTCATCAAAAATCCCTTAATTTTTTTTGAGCACAGTTTTCAAAGGCTTAGTCCCAACCATGAAATAAGATTCACATATGGATGGCAATCATTAAATTCCCTTCAACAATTTTTCAGTTGTAGCCTTTTTCAGGGAGAAAAAATAGGCAACAATGCAAAAAATCTTATTTCACTTAGATGTGGACTAGTATGAATTATGAGCATATAATTTAATTATTTTGGAGGTGTGATTGTAGGTTTAGCTATATAAAGGGTATATTAATTTCCCTTTTTCTTTTTAGCAGAGAACATCAAATGTCAATCACAAGCAAAGAAAAGAAAAGAGAAAAAAGGAGTCCCTTGTCTCAGTTTTATCATCTCTTTTCACAGACTTCTAAACACCAGCCACCTTGAACCTGGACATCGAGGAACCATAGCCATCAGCTCCATCATATTGCTTACACAGAGCTAATTTAGGAGAAGCTTGTTTAAAAATATTTATTTGAATATATGGATAAATAATTAATAATGGATCAACTAAATATTAGCAATCTGTATTGCCAATGGATGTCGATTAAGTTATTGTTTCCAAGTTTGAAACAGGCTAAAGTCATCAGTTTTTTAAACACTGCTATCACAGTGATGTCTAATTCTCTTAACATAGATGTATATATTTGCATATATATACATATATATGTATAATCACTTGCAAAAAGTTGAAGAAAACTGTGATTATGAATCATGTTAGTAAACATTGCAAAGAAAAAGGGTGTTTTAGTTTGAGCTTAAAATTTTACAAATGTAGCTTCTGGTTAACTAGGAACACATGCAAAATGTGTGCGGGTCTCCTTGAGTAAGACTGCAGAGATAAACTGAGGAACTGTGCATTTTCCAAGGCATTATGCCTCCAGTCTGCAACAAATCAAAAGAATACTGATGCAATACAAATCTTTGTGCACCAGTAGAAATTATATAAAGAAGCAACATAACTTGACTATAACTTATGTTTTTGATTTGTTTGAATAAGATATTGGAGTGGGAAATCTAAAATGAGGCTAACTCAACAGAAATCTACTGAACTTGTTCGCTTTTTTAATATGGCTCCTTTTGATAAAACCAGGCTTGTTCTTTAGTTAGGTGCATTCTTCTGAACTGAAAACTAATAAATATCTATGAAGTATAGAAAATAATGTTATTGTGAAGTAAATATAACTGTTCTTAACTTAAATAATCTTTCCAGATGGATCTCTAATGATTACATTTACTTCTGGTTTAGAAACAAGGTGAAAATGAACTATTAGAGGTCTCCTTAGAAAACAGCTGTTCCTTCTGTCATTATATGTTATGTCTAATTTACAGAAATATTTAAAATATATGTCTATTAGTCATACAATGTTCACTGTAGTGTATTATATATTTTTTCTAACAGTTAATGCCATTGCAGGCTATTTTTAAATGTTACTGAAAACTCTAAGCTATAGTATAGAAAAAAATTAACTCTGCAAGTATCTAGGAAAATGCAGCCCAGCTTTAATTATCTGTAGGTTTTTCTGTAAATAAATAAGTGACCAAAAGATAGAATTAAGAAAAGTTAGTTTGAAAAAAAGAAAGAAAATAATGAAACAATGCTTAAAATTTTAGACAGTAAATTTATTAATATATTCAACAAGTCTTTCATGCAAAGTTTTATTTAAATATAGTTTGGAAGAAGGAAAAATTGTATTGTTGATCGAAAAGAGACATTTCAGAGCTCTGAATATATAATTAACCAATTAGGTCTGATTTACATGGAAAATGCTCTTGTATAAAACCAGTATGATTGTACCCACACAATCATGGTATTCATCCTGAGATTTCACTAACTGACTAGTTATCAGAGAAGTCAAATCAAGTCACTGAGCTATAGATGTTGGCACAAACTACTCCTATATCTCATTTATTTTTTCTCTCGAAAGTAAGAGAGAAACTTACTCTTAACTCCAGAAATGAGAGATGAAAAAGTGCCAATATTAGGGTGAAAGAAGTCTCTGAGTTGTGAATTGCACAAGCTCTTCTTGTGTTTTCCCCTATGTATCCATCCTTGACCAATGCCGCAGTTACAACATTGGGACAGTTGAGTCTCTGTTTTGATTCTTCCTTTTTCTTTTGTTTGATAGCTAATATCTCCCGACTTGCATATAAATAATCTTATGTTTTTGTGTGATTTAATACTTTCTAGTAAAGAAAGATTTGCACGTTGTTTGGGTATTTTTTATTGTTCTACATGAACATTCACTTGAAAAATTTAGATCATTATTGTACAAGTGTTTGCAAAGTCATAATAGCAGTTATAATTTGAGGATTACTTCCAAAGAAGTGAAAACAAACAAACAAACAAAATAAACAAGTACAGGTTGTTTTGTGATTGACAAAGTGTTCACTTTAGAAAATGTCATCATATTGATAAGAATATGTTCTTCCGAGTTTGTTATGCTTTTCCACAATATGAATGCTCTCATCAGAACACGAAACATATTCAGCTTTGTCAAAATGTTAACATGAGCTTGGCTTGTTTATGAAATCGAAGCCTTAATTTAGATCTCTATAGATAAAAAAAATAAAAACATTTAAATATATGTTTATTTTGTATGATATTATCACTCTTATTATACAAAATATAAGAATTCAGTTCGCCTTCCAAAAGGTCAACAATAATTGCAATTCTAAACCCTGCTGTTCTGATGTTCTTCTGCAATTATAAATGAAAATTTATATTTTCTAAGTGGCATAATCGTAAAAAGTCACTGCCTAACACAACAATAATAAAATAATGGATGAGGTTATAAAACTAGGAGTGCACTAAACATGGTAAATTAATTTTCAGATTGGTGGCTATAAAATAGTCTCTCTGAATCTTTCATTAAATATTACATCTGTTTAAAATAATTTTTAAAAACTAGTATAAATAGCAGGTTTTTAGAAACATTTTCAGGTGGCAGTCTATTAGGCAGGATTTTACATTGATTTTCATGTTTAAGATGGAAAGAAAAACATAACCATAAGGAACAATAAACTATCAAAGCTAAGTAATCTGAGGGAACGTAGCTAGCCATCAAGAACTGTATATACAGATGTTGTTTGTATGAATGCATGAACATATTTTTCATCATTAAAACAGTACTTTTATGTGGAAAGATTCAAGCAAACTACCTGATGTTACTTCTATTCTCTCTCCAGCTGCTTGCTGTATTGAACAATGAAGGTGACAGACAGGCATTGAACAATACCATTAGTCTCCTGCTATCTTCATGTTTAAAGTAGTATTGCATTTTTTTCAAATTGTTACAACTGAACTGTCAAATAATACTTTATCTCAGATTGCTTGAAATTATGTGTTTTCTGAATTCAGTGTTTTCTGAGATGTAGTACTCAAGTTAACCAGCTTATTTTGTAAGCAAATACACTGGCTAAGCAGAAGGCTCCTTATTAGTGTTAGGCAATATTACTTTACAGTTTGTTGGGAGTATATGACAACATTCAACTGACTCCAGAATACACTTGAAAACTCACAGAATTTGGTGTTATAATGGACTGCTGTTTTGATTGTGCGTATTTTTTACTCAGTAGTAGTAATACTGAAATTTGGGCTCTTAATTTTTAGGATTGTTGACAGATTTTTGGCAATGAAACTGAGCAAAACAGATAGAATTAGCTAAAGTGGACTTGAAAATAATTGGCTGCTGATCTTTCTTCCATATTTTTTCCTATATTTATTGTTCATATTATTATTTTTTCCTGTGCATATTAAGAAAAATCCATTCATATCATGAAACACTCTGATTCTACTGTGATAAATGCCAGACCTTAAACATTTTAGCCTTGTATAGGTAAAAGATGAATGAAAAGTGTAGCATTGTCAACTGCTCATATCCTGCTTTAATTTATCTTCTCAGAGTGCATATACTAATATCTTCTAGAACTAAAAGCCTAATATTTCACTGCTACTTAGTGTAACAATAAGCTGTTATTTTTTATAGGTGGCAGTACACCCCAATGGCATAAACTGAGATCAATAATAAAGAGATAATACCTTCTTTGGAAGGTTTATAGTCTAAACACAATTTTTAGAGTGGCAGACTATATATACAGGTGCCTCCTTCCAGTCTTCTGGCTGCCCTAGAAGAGCACAACCACCAGAACCCTCAAGCAGACTTTCTCCCATGTAAGTTCTTCCTTTCTGTTATTTGAACCATGCACTTCTCGCTACCAGAGATGAGGTATGAATTGCAACAAGTGGGACAGAAAGATAGGATGAGTCTGCAGGCCTGAGAGAGTGTCTGAGTTCTTGAGCTCTTATTATAGAGATCCTATATGTTGGGAGGAAGGTAGAACTTGGAGTTAGTGCTTCTTCTTAATACAGAGACACATGTATAATCAAGTGCCACTGGAAAAAACCCACAGTTTTGCTTTTCTTACTTCAAAAAAGCATGGTCCTGAAACCCTGAAATGGCAGTCAGAAGTCATGGATGGTAAATTAGAGACAAAACTGTCACCTAAGCCTTCCTTACAATGCTCAATCTCCTACTTATTGGAGCCTTCAGACTTTTTCAATGCATATTTTGTTATCATTTTATTGTGTTAAATGAAAGTAGTTAATTTATTATTAGAAAGACGGGGTTTTTCTTTGTATTTTCTGGAAGCTTCCCATTGGATTGTTTTTGGACATGGCTAAATATTAGCAATGCTTTCCACTGATCCTGTGAAATATTCTGCAGCATGCAGAACCTTTCCTCCAACCAGAAGTTCCCAACTCTTGAATTTCCTCCTCTGCATGTCATCCAACTGCTGGAGCTATCTTTGAAGATGGTCTACGTTTATGTTTGGAAGGCATTAATTCAGAACCAGTCCGTGCTGAATATAATAAGTAATTGCTTTAATTGGTCCCACACACAGGTTACAAGCTGTTACAAGGTTACAGGTTACTTTCTGAAGGCCTCTCAAGACTTAATCACTTATTGGAGTCACTCATCTTTCAGCCACAGGCAAATAGGGCATGGATGCCTGACCCTGTGGGATAACATGACTGAGTCTGCAAGTAGAGAGGGTGAGAATGAGAGAAATATTAGGACAAAGTATTTATGGAGGTGGAAAAGGCACATAAAAGCTTTTGACTTCTTCTCTTGTCACTGCCAGCCAAGTGTTGAGACCAGAGCCATCCAGGAAGACAAATTTGCCAAAGACCCAGAGGCAGAATAAGGGCATTCCTCAGAAATTGTCCCAGCATAAGGAGATGCTGCACTCTGTGAGAGACCTGCAGGCTTCCCACCTGGTTTTCTACCTAGGCACCTCTCATACACAGCTAGACTTGCACAAGCTGCCACCAACATCATAAACCGGTGCCTGATATGGGCAGTCCTTGCATAAAACATTCACACTTTATGTGGAAAACAACATCACAAAGTTATTGATCTATTTCTATTCTACAGGCACCTGTGAACTTTTTTATGTGTTTGTTTTACAATTTCATTTGAAAAGGAGAAGCCTGATTTTTTTTTTCCATATGGAGCGTATGATGGTGTTAGGGAGGGGAATAAATATCTTTCCCATGGTAAGATTTTTGTGATGGAGTGGGGAGAAGCAGGTCACTATAACTGCTGTTCTTTAATGGCTGTAGCATTAAATAGCAGCCAGTGCTTTCCTTTCTTCATACTTTATTGAGTAGATGAGATTCATTGATCTGCGTTCCCTCCACTATTTGCTTTCTTTGTGAAGAATTCAATTCTACTTTATGTTCAGAGATTACTTTTTCATGACTTTTAAAGTTTAGTGAGGTCACTAGCCAGGTTCCATCTGCTACTGTATTTTCTGGAAAAGCACATTTCTCAGTTTTTTCTTTTATTTACTGTCAGGTTTTACTCTGATTCTTTGTGGAGGATAGCTTTAGGAAATGGCTTGTATTTATTTCAGACTGTTCTGGAGACAGGGAAAGCTTTCAAGGGTTTACAAGCATAAATGGTCTTATACTTGGGCCACTGTTCTCTTGTGGTACTGACTGTGACACTGTGGTAGTCCAGTGGCTAAACAAAACAAACTAAAACATTGTCAAAAAAAATCATTTTGAAAAGATGGGTATTCTGATTGAAATAAAGTTATTTGCTAAACCTAGAGACAAGGCTGGAGAGAACAAGTTTGTTTGGGGTTAGAACAGATGTACTTCTGCCATGGAAAAAATGACTTAATGTAGAAAATGTCTCAAAACTGAACTGCTACTAATAAACCTGTGGCCACAAAACAAGGAATTGTAGGCTTTAGAAGTTTGGGAAATAATATATGCAGGATTCCTACAGAGAAATTCAAACAG
>VWYI01036714.1:82154-140466 GCA_013399455.1 Anthoscopus minutus | reverse complement strand
AGGCTGGAGAGAACAAGTTTGTTTGGGGTTAGAACAGATGTACTTCTGCCATGGAAAAAATGACTTAATGTAGAAAATGTCTCAAAACTGAACTGCTACTAATAAACCTGTGGCCACAAAACAAGGAATTGTAGGCTTTAGAAGTTTGGGAAATAATATATGCAGGATTCCTACAGAGAAATTCAAACAGTCCTTTTCTAGTTTGAGTGCACACGCTTTGCTTCATATTTTCTGACAACCTGCATGGTGCCTAATGTGAAAGACACATTGTATTCTCTATGCAGTTCTAGTGCTTTTCAAGTAAATAACACCTCAAGGAGGAATACCTGAGAAATTAATAATGAAGCTAAAGAGTCAGGGTTATGCTCCCTGCCTTCTGTCAAATATTACACAGAACAGTCTGAGGTTGTCTGCTGTAAAAGATAATTGAATTGTCCCAAAAAGGTATTTTTTTGGAGTGGAGGTAAGATATGTTGGTTAGTGATTATGACCACACTATATCTTCTAAAAGCTCACATTTTATGTTATACATTCTTTCTTCCTCCTATGTTCTTACATAATATTTATCATTTACCTTTAAAATGTGTAAAAATCCAAACTAAATAAATACTTTTAATGGAAGAATGGGAAAAAAGCAATGCAGAAAGTACAATACAGGAGGAAGGCTAGAGCAAGTTAGAGATATAAAGCATAAGCTGTATTTATAGTTTTGAAAATCTTTTCCTTCAAACAATGCCCCTTCTGCCGTTTGGAGGAAAAATAGTTGACTGTGTAGAGTAAACCCATTTTCGTATTTACAGATTACTTGACATTGAGCATTTCAGCAAGTAGTAAGTTTTCTTGCTGTACAAGTTTCATTTTATGTGTGACAACAGCAGAATTGCTCTCAGGCACACCAAATTAAATTATCAATAAAATCTGAAATAGCCTACTTTTATTGCACAATGACGTTGCTGCGTTGTGTACCTTCAAAACTGATTTAAAGCCTAAAACCCAAGATGAAAAATATTTTTATTATAAGGAGGTTGGTAAATCCTTTGAGTGATCACTAAATTTGTGAGGTATGGATTAAGTGATGCTATTACTCCAGGAAAATAATACTTTGGTGAACAATGTCAGATAAAAAAAATTATTAGAGTTTTAATGATCAGTGAAAGCTGAAACCACATTTACTCTTTCCTGTTTTCAATGCAAAAGTGATATTATCAAAGGTTATTTTAATATCTTACTATTGAGTAATTCATAGTTACAAGTCATATTTATGGTGGGTGGTTAGGCGCTGCAGCAGGTTACCTAGGAAAGTTGTGGAAGCCCCATCCCTGGAAGTGTTCAAGGCCAGGTTGGAGGGGACTTTGAGCAACCTGATCTAAAGAAATGTGTTCCAGCCCATGACAGGGAGGTTGCAATTAGATGACCTCTAAGGAGCCTTTCAACCCAAACCACTCTGATTTTGTGATTCTGTGTTCAGCTGTAGATCTGTATTAGTCTTCTTCCTTACAGATGGTCTCCCTTTTCCTCAGCATGGAATTTTTTCCTTGCTGATACGAGGAACACAAATTTCAAGTCCTCACACCATTATATTAGTTGTGGCTTTTTAGACATGAAAATGCATGGTCAGATATACTCCACCTGTTCTTCTTCCTGTCTGGGCCTTATCTCACATGAACCCCTGTGAGGAGGAGCATACTGCTTGTCCTCTCTCCACAGACACTGACCAGTTCTGCTCATTCTGCATAATGGAATTTCTCTGCAGTCTTCCACACTTCATATCAAAACTCTTACTACTCTGTCTGCTACCTCTTCTCTACTTAGCTACTGACTTCTGGGCCCTCTGAAATCACATGCCCTCGAACATACGAAAGATGACTCTGCAGTAAGGAAAATTCACTAGGCTGAATACAGTTTTTGTTTCACATAACCTGTATTATTAAATATAATAGAAAGTTAAAACTATTTTTGAGCTCTTTATCGGGCAGGTCTGATTGCTTTGGCTGAACCAGATGACTGTCTTAGCTACAGAAAATGTTTACATTTCCCTTTTTGTTGTTCATGTTCATTTAGCTGTGAGTAGAAGCTAATAGGCAAATAGAAACGAAAAAAGGAATGTNTTATTTAAAATGATCTAGCAAAATGGTTGCTTTTGGAAGTCTTTTTCAGAGGCAGCTATTTCACCCCATTTACTTCCAATTTTCAATAGACAAGAAGCTCAACTATTTAGCTGTTCGGCAACTTGTGAAGAGTACTCTTTTACATGACAACACACAACTATTTACAGTGCAAGTTTAATTATCAAACATCTGGTTTCCATAGCAACATAAGGGCATTTACTATACAAAAATAACTTGCACATTAGTTTCAAGGCTAAAGCATATCTAAGATGTAAGCTTCCAAAGCTTGGGTTGAATCAAATCAAAGTTGTAGTGACAAATTACCCTCTTTGCATATAATGTCACCCCAAAACCATCTAAAAAGTGGTGTCATTTTGATGTGTGTTTTTAGTAAGAATTTTGTCTTTAAGACAAAGACAGGATGAATAAATATGTAGAAATAGACTATTTCAGAAACTTCTCTGTTTTGTCCGTGGACAATTCCCTATGAATAGCTATTTGTGAATTGTCTTCTAATTATTAATCCTCTATGGGGAACAAAAATTCAGTGAAAACCTGTTTTTTAAAGCTATATTCTAACATTTGGCAGTCATTATCCAATTATCCATTATTAAGTTACTGTTAAAGTATTTTTAATTCATGGTTAATTTTTTGCTAATGTACGATTGGTATCAGAATTGCTATTTTGCAGTGGCTTTTCATTGATGATTGCTGTAGGGTGTTTAGCCACAGAATGCACTAAAATGCAAATTCAGCAATTCTAAATTCAGCAGTTTTAAGCCCAGAAAAACACAGACTCGAGCTGCTCACTTATTTATAATAACACTTATAATAACATTAACACTTATTTATAATACTAAATGATTGAAAATGAAGGATGCAGTCCAAATAAACAAATTTCTCTGGTTTACATCATGTATTAGGTGTCAGATCTGATCTTAAAATTCTATCAAGATATACAGTATGCTTCCACAACATAAAAATTTGGTCTTTGTAAGAATTATAGCAGTTAGTTGTAATAACCGTACTTAGGATTTCAGCACTTGGACTCATAATATGTTTATATCTAATAAACTTCTCTTCCTCTGTGAGTAATATAAGACCATTTTGGTGGTGGTACTGTAGCAGCAGTTTAACTCTACCTTCTCATCCACTCTTCCTTGTCACCCTTATCTGTGCACAGAAAAATGTCAGGTTTTTAAATTTGCTCTGATGTTCAACACGTCTGCACTCTCATGATCAGAGTAGAAAAATTCAGCATAGACTGCATTCCTGTCGTGGAGAAAATGCAGCTGGCTGCTGTCTCCTGTTCAAGCTTTCCTGTGTACATGGTGTATTTGAGCAAGAAGGGCAGAAGTGTGAAATGAAGTGTCTTCACTTTGCATCAACAGGTTCAGATAATTTTAGCTGCTGGAAGTTGCATGTAAGGGAAACAGTATTAAATTTCTAAAATACTTAGTATATGGCAGGCTAAAAGCAACATTTTTAAAGGCATCCAGAAATTAACTGGAAATGAAACTGTTGGCAGTAGAATAAAACATTCTCCTTGATATGCAAAACAACAGACATCTTTTAGACCATGTGAAATGGATGGCAAAGGTCTACAGGCTCCAGGAGCAGGTTTTAAAAATTCATGTTGGAAGGAGGAAAATATGCTTCACATAGCAGTAATTGCAGCTGAAAAACTAGCAACTGTTGTTTCTTTACTAAACGGAAATACACCTTAACATAGGATACTGAGATGAATCATAATTAAGAGATTGCATTGTGAGTGAAAACTCAGCCTCTTGAAGTTTTGAATGGATTCAGATACAATATTTCACTCAATAGTTTTAAAATAAATCCTCTTCATAACAAACAAAGGAGCAAGAAAGTGTAGTCTGGGTACTGTTGCAGTGGTTTTGTTCATTGTATTTGGTTTAGTTACCCTCTGCATTGCTAAATTGTACCCACCCCTCACTTATGTTGTTGTTTCCACCCTAATTTGTATCCTCCCATTCAATTGCTAATCCACCCTGACACCCGTCCTTTGTTCCAAATGCTCCCCGTTTCCCCTCTCATTAAGTTGGCAATCCTGCCTTGTGCCAACCTCCAGCCTGGACCTCCCCCTTTGGAATTCCCCTAAACCTCGAAGCATCATTGGCCCATGTGACCCACTCTCCTCCCCTTGTTTTCCCCATTGGTTTAGGTATTATGTAGCCCTGCCTGATGCTGCTCCCCAGTCTTTCCCCTATTGGTTCATGATCTGTACCCTCCCCTTGCTTCTCCCCCATATATTACTTCCAGTACCTCTGTATCTTTTGTCTTTCGTTCCTGCTTCTTCCATAGAATAAGCTCCTTTGGAAACAACACGAAAGACCTCTGCCTCATCCTTGCTCCTGCCCTCGATGCTGAACCAGCTGTGCCATAGAATATAAGCCCTACAGCTGTATCCCAGACCGCACTGTTCTCCAGGAGCAGCCCACTCCTGGCCTGGTGCCTGGAGCTGGCTTGGGAAAATTCCGGCACACGTCAGAGTACTAAGTACTGCACCTTTCCATCCATCAAGGCAGATAATATCACTGCTCTTCTGAATGGTGACAGAGTCTGGGCCTGGCTGGGATGAGTCTCTGGCAACAATGTCTATTCCATCTGCAGCCTTCACCAGACAGGAATGAGCTAACAGTCCTCACTGCCTTTTCCAATGGAATAGAGCTGTAGAGCTGAATGAATGTCAGTTGCCTAGCTCCCACAGCTGGTGACAAAGATCAGCTGGGACAAGTAGCAAAAATAGAGATTATTAGTAGGCTGAAGTGCCTGGCAAATTCTTGTCTGTTAGAGATATTCCAGACCTTTAAAATTCAAAAGTCTCAATCTTTTGAGGAAGAATGAGACAAACTGAAAATGATACAGGACAGATTTGTTCTCATGACAACAGTTTAATGGAAAGGGAAAAAGAAATTAGCCCATTCTTCTCATTAGGGAAGATTGAATCAGTGCATTAACTTCTAAATACTGAAACTTTTAAGTGAACCAAATTTCACTGGAAAGGGAAGTAAGGTGATTATGCATTTGTTTATGTGCTGCATGCATTCTTTATTGAGACCTCCATGATGTTTATGATACCCTATTTTACAACAGTTAATGGCATACTATTTTTGGTATGTTGAGTTTTTGTAATAATTGTAGCAATTGGAAAAATCTTTAATTTTTAGTTCATTAAAATGCCCTTTTTAGGGTTTGTTCTTAATTTGATTTGTTGTTTACACTACAGGTTTCCCCACAGTTTCTCCTCTAACAGACAGAATCTGCCCTGTAACTTATTTGTACTGATGAAGTGAGACGCTAAAAATTTGATTTCCATCCTTCTTACATAATGAGTTCTCCAGATCACATTTTGCAGCACCAATATTTTTTCTATTGCTTATTTCTACTAGATATCAAAGCTCAATTTTAGTTTACTGATTCTAGCTTAAATCTCTCTTTTTTGTTGTTTTTCTTGTTTCTAATGAGCTTGATGTCACTAAGTTAAAATGGACTTTAAGGAAATGAGCTGTAAAACAACTTTGATCTCCTAAAGTGATGCATATTTTTGTGCAAGACTTTTTCCTCTGAGGCAGCTTAAGAGTTGAATTGATCTGGAGGGAAAAGAAAAAAAAGGAAAACAGGTGGGTGAGAAAATTAAGAGGAAGAAAATGTGTGAACCTTTAATAAAAATAAGACCTGCTTACTTTCAGCCTCTGTTACCAGCTCTTTCCTGCATTTTATTTAAAATATATAAAGAATTCAGACCTCCATTGTTCCAAATTCATTGAAGAAAAGAAATTATTTTCCTGAGAAATTGATTGAGAATTTGGCATGCCAAAGAATTTTTTCTCTTTGATATATGAAAATGTTCCTTTAAGTGGGTTATGCTCAAGATTGCATATTCATTAAAAACTAAAAGAAAGGAAAGAAATCTACATTGGATACAATCCAATCCATTGGACACAGATCCAAAAAAATTCCTGGTTTGTTAGAGACTAGTTAAAAGCTTAAATTTTCTTTAAGCAGCCTTATTGCCAAATAGCAACCTAAATCTAAGAATGGAATAAACCATTTTAGAGATTGTGTACACATGGACTAAGATTGGTTTCTATCCTAAAGGGTTTATTACCAAAGTTTAGCCAAGGACTGGAAGGCAATGTCAAACAATCCTGAGTGATAAACTGGCTAGGTCAGTGAACTACAAGGTTTCATATAAGGAGTAACCTGAGTCACAGTATGCCAGTTTCAAAGTCACTGTCAGTTGCTCTGTTTTTGCAAACAAGATTTGAGAAAGAGTTTTTAAAAAGTCACTGCTTGTCTTTCCTAAGGACCCTGGGGAAGAAGGAATGCTGGGTTCTCTGGGTTCTCAGCTTACTTGTTTGCTTTACGTTCTCAGAAATTCTTCTCCTGTATGGAAGATGACAACTTTTACATGCTTAAAAGGACAGAAAGACTTGGGATGATGTTCACCATTTATCACAGCTTTACTTTCATTGTTGGTTGTAATTTACGAAGACACAAATGGAATTAAGCATCTGACTCTTCTTTGTGCCGTTGAAAATCTCACCCTCTGTACCTAATTTTGTGCATACTAATTAATATTTCTCCGTTTGATTTAGACTTTAGACTTGGTTATGTCTTTTCCTTTAGACATAAAATTGCTTTAGGAAGGGCTGTTACTTTTCAGAATATTTTTCTCTTTTTCAGAGATCAAAACAATATTTTTCATTTCTTAGAGAGGAAAAATAAAGATTTTTGGTTTAGTTCTGTTGCAAATAGTGCTGCATTAGTGTAACAGCATTACATTTTCCCCCTCAAAGGGAATCTTGGTGTTCTTTGTAAAGTTTGGACCTGGCAAATTAACACCAGTGCCCCTCACAGTGGAAGGGGAATCCACTAACACACTGTACTTAAGAAAGTAAATTAAGTTTATGTTTCTCTCATTGTCCCTTACTAGGGTACAGTTTTCCTGCTCTTTTCACATGGAATAGTCATTGACAAGTTTCAACATCCTGTAAATTTAGATCAGGAAATTGCTTGACCAAGCTTGACCAACTCTGATGATTCATAAAATTGCTCATATTGTAATAAAATAAGTTCTGATACATTTCGAGAAAGAAAAAAGTCAATGACAGAGACACAAATCAATGTGCAATTGCATTACTGGTCTTTGTGGTTGTAGACCCTAAAAACAAGTCTGAAAACCAAGAAAAGTTCACCTCTCAAAGCCATTCCTTCCTAAAATTACAGGTCTCAGGAATCTAAATCATGACACTATTATGAGCTGATATTGATGAATTGCTTATTGACCTAAAGGCTCTTTCAATGCCCTCTGGATGAGGCAAGGAAAGAGGAGGCAGATAACTGACAAGGACCATCATCTATTATGGCCCAAACATGGAAGAAGTCTCACCATTTGTCAGTAAGATACGTAATTGGAAAAGCTGGAACCTGGTCTGTGCTACCCAGAACAAAGGGAATAAATCTTGCTTTTCCTTTCCTAAGGTGCACTAACAGAAGTCTCGGGAAATTTCTTTGTTGGGAGAAGCTGCTGATTCTGTTATTCTTCTGGAAGAACTGTGTGTCCATGCAGTGTTCAGCTGAACTCGTGCCATCTCTGTTTCCCTTATTAAAAGAAGCTTGTTATGAACAGAGATTTAAAAAAAAATGAAAGCCAAGTTGGAGAAAGAATCAGACAACTTATTAGAGATGAGAACACAAATCCAGATTATGTCAGAGGCTGAGGGATATAAAATTCTGCAAATGTGATTCTTTGCTGAGATTGGCTTATCTGAGAAATGCTCATTTATCAGAGAGATATGCAGATACATTTTAGCTCTATAGCTGAATAAGCATTTGTTTATCTCTCCTAATTCAAATAAAAGCATAATTTAAAGATGAATTAAGAAAATACATAGAGAAGCAACTTCAAAACAGCAATTTAATTTTATAACCAACCAGCAGAGAGCAGTGCTACTTTGCAGTGTGAATATAGTCACATTGCAATCTTCAAAGCTTTTTCAGCAGAAATTTAGCAACGTTCTATCTAGACCTTTTTTAATATTTGTCTTAATGAAAGTTATGACCTTATGTCACTCATGAACTTTTAGTAGTTCTCCTCTGAAATTAATCGAGTAACTGGAAATATTCTGACAAATAGTGGGAAGAAATTTAATTTTTGTTCCTAGAATTTCTTTCACTTAACCAATATATTCAAATTTTCTCCTTATTCATTTAAAGGTTTTATTAAACTGCTGTAGGAAGCAAAAAACCCCAACAAGAACACTCAAGTATCATTTAGAATTAAGCAGTAAATAAGTACAACAGATTTCATATATGCTTTCAAACACTCTTAGTGCTGGAAATTTCTTATTTCCCCTCTGTTTGGATGCAGTGAGAACATCTGAAGTTGCATCATTAAATGGAGAGTTTTATAACTGGTGGAAGAGGAAAACAATGAGCTTTTTTGGAAAAAGAGAGAGCATTCATGGGAAACTTTTTTCCTTCAGTATTACATCTTACTGTAATGAAGGCAGATATGATTGATCAGACATCCATGTAACAACATATTTTTTGAGATATGTTTGTCCAGAAAGTTATGGACTATCTAGACAAAATTGTAAAAGGTAAAGACCAGTGGGTGTGATCTTCATAGAATCTTGTGTGCAGAACCTAAATCTGAAGAAATACCATAGTTCTAGCCAGTATAAATGGGAATGAATAACAGGTTGCCAATCTGCCTGAACAGATTAAAAACACTATATGTACTTAAACCCAAAAGCAAGTACTGTTATTAATCATATCTGCTTCTTGGGAGGTAAAATTTCCAGCTGACCATTTGATACTTTTTTTTTGACCTCTCTCCTGGGAAACTTGAACAGGATTTGATTTTTTTAAGAGTAGATTGGAATTTTTTTCATTGTTCTAAGAGTGCTTTTAAAACATTTGTATGATCATTGACTTGCCATCATGTCTTATGATTCATAGGACTCTTTAACTGTTGTGCTTATTTTCTTCTTGGGCCATCCCACAGTACTTAGGAGACTTTTTATCCCAAAAGAGTATCTAAGAATACCATGAATATTTTACACATTCTTAGAAATTAATGTAATTTAATCAATGTAATTGATTAAAAAAAAAAGTATCAAGCTTGTATTACAACTCCTAATATGACTCCTGACTGTGAATGAGCAATGGAAAATCCTTTAGTCACAAAGGGAGGTACTTTAAGTAGGCTGAAGTCATCCTTACCACTTGTCACATTCAAATCTGTGTGATTTCAGCATTCACGTCAGTGCTCTGAGCACACAAAAAATCCAGTGATTTCTAACTCTTTAGCTTCTCCTTAAAATAGTGTATTTGGTAATTGGTGGCATCCAGAGCACCAAAAAGCAATATATAGATGATCACATAAAGATAATCTCAAAGGATTATCAAACTAGAAATTAACTAGGTGGTATCCCCACTGTAAGAGGAATGTTAAACTGAAGGCTGGACTGTAACTCATGCCTCCTGTTGGCTTAGCTAATACAGACTTGAAGATCTCTGAGTTCAGGTCAGGAGTTCTTTTATGCACGTGGTTGTAAGTTAAATCTTCAGCAGAGGCATGCTTTCACAGCTGAGTCTTGCAGCCAGTAAGTGATGGGTATAGCATGTTTACCATTACTGATGGATGCATTCTTTGGGTTCTGTTCATATACACAATAGAGCTTTGTATGGACTACAATCAAGCCTGTAACGTTTTGCTTTTATATCATTGTGTGGTTGCTAGTAAATCTTAATATCTTATTAAGCATAAAGCTTCCTTAAGAATTGGAAAGCTTCAGGGAGGTACATGTTTCCATGTAATAGCAGCACTGTTTTTGTCATCTTGATTTGGTACATAGTGCTAAATAATAAAGGTTGGAAAAGTGAAAAAATAATTGTATTTGTAAATAAACAACAGTCTTTTATAAAAAACATGCTAATAACATTTAAACAGGGAATGGGCAAACAAGGTATTTCTGTGTAAATGATTCATTAAAACTGTCAATAGTAAAGGCTTGGTAACAGTTAAAAAAAACAACCAGTATTGAAGTACTTCAAAGAGAAACATATAACATTTGAGTTAAATGTTTATTGCCTGACAGTATGTGATGTTCAACTAGAGACATCAAAGCTCTGAATACAGCAACTGTTAAATCATCTGCCAGGTGATCTGTTGTGTGAATGCTCTGGCTGATAAAAAGTTGCGTAATTCTCTTTTTTAAAATTATCTCTGATACATTGATGCAATTTTTTTTTATTTTTGTGAATATAGATATCTATAATGCAGTTCTGAATTGCACTATGAAGTTAAATACAATGATAGCAGCAGGAACACTGATGCACAGACAGGGCAAGCCAAGGTCAGTTGTAGTCACTGCCCTGCAGTTGCAAGCCTTTTCAGAAAGGGAATGGATCAAGCAAGATGATGAGTCATAAAGCTGTAAGGAAAGGAAAAAGAAAAAAAGGGAAACAAACATCCTCAGGGATATAGCTTGTTACTACAAGCTTGTCAGTGAAACTTCAGCTGCATTCTGAGCCTGACCTGGATGTTATATTGGATTTCACTTTCTTTGCCAACAAAGTGGGCATGAAGGCCTTACAGATGCCTTTTTCAAATGTTCAAAATGTTCTGCAGATTAAAGCAAATGAGATTTGTCCTCCCAACTCATCTGCTGTAGCCATGAATCTATAGTTTTGATGACCCTTCTTTTGTTGTAAAAAAATAATAATTCACAGCAAGACTGTTAATTGTGTCTGAGAACCTGAAATGTGACAATTTCTGTTTAAGCTGATCAGAGAAACCTGTTCCATTTTCTGTAATATCTGTGATATTGCTATTCTGTAGAAGGGCAGCTGCACAACAGATGTTTGATTTCCCAGTTGTTTGGTGTCGTGGTCATTTAATTACCATTCAAAATTTAAATTATTTTAACACTCCTGCCACTTTTTGATGATAATTTCTGGAACCTTATTGTAAAGAACTGTACATTTAAGATTTTTCTGGTGTAATAAGGCAAGCAAGGTCTGTGATAAATCAGAAATAGCTTTGCATGTGTGTCCTACAATGTTGAATTTGTTTTTTGTGTTTAGCTGTTTTGTATCTCTGGGGAAATATTTTAATTTGGATGTAAAGGACTTTCTGAAAATTCTACCATACACATCATTTTAGTGGTCACTGTTGCTTAGCTGTAACTCAATCAACTTCTCAGTTAAAAAAAACTGCCACAATGATCACACTCTCTAGGAACTATTGGAGAAGGTCAAGGTCAAGTTTCTTGAAAAAAGTAAACAAAGATTATTTCCTCAGATTCATTGACAGGCAATCTGAGGGCACCATATTCCTCTGATTCATTTATTCTTGGTACTACGCATTGACAAATAAACAGCAAGGCAGAAAATCTCTTGATATTGATGGAAGCAAAGAAGCAGAAGGTTTTCTGTGATTTTTTATTTTAAATTTTTGAAGCAAATTTTAGGACTTGGCTTCTCCAAGATTTTTTTACAAGATGGAAATTGATTTTCTGAACTTTGACCCTGCAGGTATTAAACTTCATAGCAAGTCTTTTACATGTACATGGAAATCTAAGATCATGCATTCCAGGGTGATGGAAGGACATGTAGCTTTGCTTAGTATTTTTTTTCTTGATATTCACATTAAAATTACCAAAATTATTGCAACACTGTAATTCTTTTCTCTTTAGCCTTCTCTTGTCCAGATATTCACAGTCTTCTTCAAATTATCTACTGGGCCTGGAATTTCTTATTTAAATTAGAATGTTTTTGAAAACAGAAAAATTGATTAGATCAAATGAAATGGTTAATAAATGTTTTTTCACAATAAACTAAGCCTCCAGAAAACAATTAAGATGCTAATGGAAGTGGCCCTCGTGTAGTGATGGAAGTGAAAAGGGTTTCAGGGTTTTGAGGCAGCCAAGTTGAAACAATTTGAATCACTTCCTCACAACACCCAGCTGTATTTTTTTGGGTTTTTTCTACTGTGGAATGATAGTTTTTCAGCCAAAGAAAACTCCATTAAAAATTATGTGACAAGTCTCTGGACTCTAAATTTCTCTCAAATTTAGCTGTCTAAACTGTACATAGTACAGTTCTGTACTAGACTGAGCCTCAGTTACTTATTTAGTCAAATGAAATACATATATTCTTTCAAGGACAGTTCCTCTGGTCTGTCTGAGGACATCAGATGAATGGTTTAGACTGGATGCCTACTGTTTAGATATTTCAAGTTTGTTTAAGTAAATTCAACTATTATTTATACAATGATGAAAGGACAGGGAGAACAGGGTGCTCAAGGCTATAGCTCTGCAAGGTGTGCAGACTTTTGATGGAGAGTGAGGTGCGTAAATTAGGATGAAAACCAAAACCATCAAACCATTGATTATGACATATATCCCTGAAGAATGATTATTCTTTGTTGTTTGGGGTTTTTTTTTCATTTTAATAATAAGCAAAAATGACTCTTGAAGAGGCATATTAAAAGTTACATTTATGCACAGGTAATGCTTTATAAATAAGTAAACAAGCTACTTCAAAAACCGGGTTCTACACATGTGAGTGGCTTAACTGTTTTCCTAGCTTTCTTACACAGAAAGTTTGGAGGCAGCTTTTTTTTCTTATAAAAAAAAGGATGCTTGTAGCCAGGTAGACTGTTCATCTTGCATGCATTGGTGTGGTACAGGGCACAGGGACTCAGAATTAAGGAAGAGTATTAATATGCATAAAAGTTTTCTGTTGAATCCTTTTTCATGAATTTGTTATGAATGTCACTTATACAACTTCAGATGTAAACTCCATGCACGTATTTGTTCAGAATGCTGGAGGAGCAAAATACAGGTTCTGCAACCCCTTCCTCCCACCCTGAATGCAGAGACTGTTATTCCATATCAGAATTAATGCAAAAAGCTAAAGGAAAAAATCTCCAAACAACACAGAAGTTAAGAGCAAGAAGTGACCTATAGCCTAAATAGTATGAAAACAGAATTCCTACTGCTGAAGTTTTGTCCAAGTAACAAGCAGCTGCTTCTTTCTCAATATACTTTTGATTATGGCAATGTGAACATAAAATTCTGCTTTGAAATATGAAGCTGTAACTGAACCCAAAAAAACACTCACATCACTCCTTCCTATCTTTTTTTTGAACAGAATTTGAGCACACAACTTGTTTGGGGTATTTTTACAAGTGATACTTGCTTACAAAGCAGCTTTCCTTAAGGTTTGTGCTGACTTCTTAAGGCAGCACAGACCAATCTGACTGACAAAACTTCTGAATTTGAGAAGTGCAGCACAATAGCTTTTGATTTTTTAAAAGAGCATTTGATAATGCAAATCACATTTACATTATACTGTATTTTCATATACATATTCATATTACATACACATTTATGTTTAGTGTAGTGGTTTAGGTTCGCCAATTTCAATTTCCCGGCCAATGCACCAATAATGTGGTGGGTTTAGAGCTGGTTAAACTCACCAGTGCACTTACTCATTTCTTGCTGTGAGATATGATTTAAGAGAAGGACAAAAACAGTCTCAAAACTTAAAGACTATGAAGCAAGCTTTATTAACAGAACTAAAAGAATGGGAAAAAAAAATCAGAACAAAACTTCCAGAACACTTTCCCTTCCTCTGCCCACCTTCTCTGCTTTCCTATCTGACAACGTAGCACAAAACCTGGGATTTTAAATCATTTATCACTTCTATCAATAATCTTTCCTCAGTTCTTATAGGGAGAGGAGTCTTCTTTGCCATGCCCTGGAGACTTTTTCACAAGAACAGAGTCTTCTTGTGGTCTTGCATTTTCACAAACAGCAGCTACCCAGCCTTCTCACAGCTGAGTGAATGGGCCATGTCAACTTAGGGGGTGTTATTTTTTGAGGATGAACTGTTAAAAGGAAAAGCTCTCTCCACTGATTTCTGCAATCATCTTCATCTCCAAGAACAGAGGTCTTTTTCTTTTCTCCCTGAGACACAGTCTTCTTCACTCATCTCTGTCTCTCTCTCTGTTCAAGCTTCTCATGGCGTCACTGCTTCTTCAACATCTGCTTTGCTTAATTATGGCTGCCCCTGCTCAGGTCTACAGTTTGAACACTCCATCTCCCCATACTTTGTTTTCTCTCATGAATTAAAGGAACTACTGTAGTTTATTTTAGTCCTTCTCCATGGCATTACCAAAAGAACTTCCAGCCTCATGAGGCATCTCCTCATTCTCCTTCCATCTGGAACCTGAACTCCTTCTTTCACTGACCCTGTTGTCTTCATGTTGTCACTCTGTGCTTTCCTCTCACCCAAGGGAAGAATCGTGCTCTGCAGGTCTCATCTGTGCACTGGAAGGGTTAACATTTCCAGGCTGGCAGGTGTTGGTGGGCAGTGACTGAAGCAGTCACAGTGATGGATGCAGCCATGCTGGGCTCCTCTCTCTCTCCCTTCCCGGCAGCCGCGGGGGGCCACAGTGGAGGTGGAGGAGGCCGGCCTGGCCNCCCGGTACCTTCTGAAGCCAGAAGCCAAAAAGGACTTTTGGATCTTCTTGGGCTTTAAAATGTGGTGTTCACAGAGGTGGACACAATTTCTCAATGGTTTACAAATCTGTCAGTTCTCATAACTAGGCCGCTATTGGCCTTTTCTAGGCACAGAGGAAGCTCCCAGAAACCTCTCTCAAGAAAATCATTGCTGTGGGTGGTCTTCTTCCTTCTTCCTAAATATCAACCAATGTCAAACCATCACACTGCAGGGTGGTCATGGTCAGTATTTAAGCTAGATGAGTTCCCTGTGATGGAAAATTGCAGACCATTTCCAGGAATGCAACAAACTCTTTAGGGGCAGTTTAAGAGAGAGTAAGCTACTTACAGAATGAAAATATGCTTTTTGGTACAGCCTCTCTCACCTGTAGACTCTGATGTTAGGAAAATACCATTAAGAGCCTTTAGCATCGACTTTATCACCTGAAAAAATTTTGTCTTTAGAAAGACAAAGCCTGTTGTGAACCATTGATTCTGTTATTCTGTGTGGAGAGAGCATGAATTCCTACATACTAAAACAAACATATTAATCAAACTTTATTTTGTGACCAAGGTTGAAAAGTCCTTTAGCAAGAAGTTGTAGCATTGCATAGGTAAAGGGACCTGTACAGCCTGTATCACAGATGGCTACTTTTGCACTAGGTGGTTTAAGTACTTGAGGTTTACTGAAAAACATGACTATCAGGAAGGTTTTATATAGCCTAACAGTGAAAAGAGAGAGAAATGGATGTCAGGATGGTGAAAAGTGATTCAAGCTTCTGTTTATTGTGGGTACCCCTGAAAGCAGAGCCTTTTAGTAGCTCATAGTATACTGGGATTCTTGCTTTCTCGTCATCATACTTCAAGTTGCTACCAACTCTTTCTGCTTCTTTTCTCAGCCTTCTGTGTCCTAAACCAGTGGACTTGCACCTCTCATTCCTCCCCTGTACCCACAACAAACAAAGTCCCTTCTTGAGGGGTTGTTTCATTTTTATGTTCCTGTACTTTGGGCTGGTGAAGTCCTCTTCACTTTCACCATAGGTCTGCGTGGTAATTGAGATCATCCTTTAGACTTACAGCTTTCTCCTGTAAAATAAAATGCAGCAAGGATTATTTTTTGGTATGCAAACATCTCTCATCATAACATTCTGAAGGGTACAGTGTGCTGTAATTGATTCAACAAAAAATTATAATATATCCACAGCCAAACTTTGACTAAGAAATTTGAGAGTTTCTAGTTTTGAAACACTGCTCACCTAAGAATAATTCTTCCAGATTGTGAACACTGAGTTGATAAGAGAATTTGGCCTTTATTGGTTTCATTCTAACATTCAACATACAAAAAATGTGCCTTCTCTACATGAGATAAAAGATTTTAAATGAATTAAATAATTAAATTTGGCATGCCAGCATTATAACTGTTAAATTAAACAGCCGGTCTCCTGTCTATATATGTATGCATGAAAAGTTCTAAATTCAATTAATGCTTGAATCTCTGTTTTGGTAAGTAGTATCTCAAAATGGTTGGGAATGCTTTTCAAAGTTATATGAATTCAGATCTTGCTAAACACTTTCTCATTATTTGAGAAATTATTTTCAATATTTAAGTGATAGTTAAAATGGTTAAAAGCTAAATATTGCTTATTAGAATGATAAAAATATAATGTTTCTAATTAATGATATTTGAAAGTTCCTATAATTAAAAATGGAATGGACTTTTAGTTTTTAATTTTGGATCTAATTCAAGTCAGAGTAGGTGTAAATAATTTTTCTGTACTGTATGTATTTCTTATATTAACAACTAAAGTTCTTTTATCAATTAAACTGTCATCCTTGTGTTGTGCAGTAGGTAAAGTGTATTAGGTATTGTAGCTAAGTACTGTTAATTAAATGCTTTCATTGATTTTGTAGTTTCACTCCATTAGTAAATCACATACTAAAAAAACATGCCAAGATCAGCTTTAGCACATGGATAAAATAGATATCACTACCCCCAGCTGTCCACTTATTGCGTCCTTTGAACACAATAAGAATTCAGAGAACTGAGAACTGATATTTGTGTTTTGTATAACTCAATCTGCGTGGAACCAAGTAATTTTTAGCATAAATACCTGTATCTAATTATGTAGACATGTATTGCAATTCAACCTCTGTAAAACTGGTTTCTAACTTGCTTACATATTTTTCTTACTTGTATTTGTCTATAATAAATTCCTCAATTTATCTAAAGGTTCAGTTATTCTATGATACAATGATATTTGAAATTACTCTCTAGCACATCACTAGCGTGGACCACTGGTGCTCATTTTATATTTATGAAGGGACTCCTGATACACCCTTCTCCACCCCACACATTCTTGTGTATATCTTATTTGTTGATAGCTTAATAATGATAGACTACTGTAAGAGGCAGATTAACTACCTGTGGGTCTAGCTCCGTAGGTCTGCATGCTGTGCAAGAAGCTCTTGGTTTGGGGAGACTGGGTCTTCCTTTGAGAGCCACTGAAAAATTACAGCTGAAAGAGAAGGAGAGATACACAGCTGATGTTTACTTATTGAGATGTTTCAGAGTTGGTGTCAATGTGAGGGTGCATGAGAGAATCCAGGAGACTTGGGTCAGTACCAGTGACTTGGAGAAGTACATGGGTGATGTTCTGGGTGACTGTTTGAACTGCCTAATAGAAGACTGAATTTAGGATTTTCATGATGGCCTTCTCCAAAATGCTCCCAGGAGCATTGGCATGAGGCATGGCAGACAAGCAAGGATACAGACCACAGTCGAGCAATGACAGGTATTTCAGTACATTAGGAGCTGAGAAACTTCTTGAGACAGAAGGAACCCAGAAGGGAAGGATAGACTTTATTTTGATCAAGGTGGAGACAGACTGCTGCCTATGAAAATTAAGAAGGTCATGCAAGATTATTTAAACTAGGAACTGGAAAAATGCTGACAAGAATGGAGAAGTGCCTTGTTAGGATTGATTCAACTTGGCAGTATAACCTGAATGATATGCATCATACCTCTGAAAAGGGCAGAAGGGAAATGAACAGAAATAGAGAAGGAGAATCAGTTTCCCTGAAGTGTAAACTGACTAGTCTGGGAAAGATAAGCCAAGGGCAAAACTAAAAAAAGCTGCCTTCTAAAACAATTCTAGAAGCCTTTAAAATATATATATTTTTTTTTTTGTTACAAACAGAAACCCTGACATAATAAACATCTCAGAGGCCTAGTGAAAGAATAATTAACAGGATACAGTGTTGCCAGGCTACAAGGTTTTAAGGATGAAAGAATGAAATGTACAGGTGAGGGAAAATTATGTGAAGAAAAATACAAAGTTTAACAGCATAAAAATATCGTGGGAAAAGAGAAACACTATGGAATCCTTTGTTGAAATCTGATACTCTGATAATAATAATTAAAAAATTAGTAATACTAGGATCATACTTCAACTTTTTAATCTGGAGGATGCTAGCGCTCAGGTAATACTGCAAATTTAAAACAAGTTGGGACAGGATGAGATTTTCTCAATACATATACAGACTGTGTCATTGCTGCCTCAAGACAACAGGCAGAAATAAGACTGTTGTATGCAGTAGGTGTCCACTTCCTAGAAAAACTAATCTTAGCACTTATGAAAAGCTGCCATTTGGGCTTTGGTCCTGAGTAATGTACAGGGCCTAATTTAAATGGTATTAGTTGAAGAGCACTCCTTAACTGCAGTCAGTATAAAATCAGGCTTAATGTTTCAGTAGGAAAGAACAAGCCAAAGAAATCCTGAAAACAGAGATTCAGTTTCAGAAAAAGGAATTGCATAGAAATGAGGCTATAGCAAAAATATTCCCAAAATTAATACTCCAAAAAGCCTGCAAGCAGCCTTGTGGCTGTTTGAAAATACTGTATTGGAAGACCACGCAAATTGCTCAGAAAAAGAAGACATAATGACCCAGTAAAAGCCCTGGTTACCTAAACAGAAAACTTAGAAGCTACTGTATAGAAATGATTGGCTTTAAAAACCAGAATAGTTGTCCAAATGAGGAGAGTAGCAAAATTGTGGCATATAATATGTTCACAGGAACTTACAGAAAACATAAATTTTTTGTAAAGATACTAAAATGGATAATAAAAAGGTGTTTAAATAGCTCAGAAACTGAAAGTCAGCTCAGAAACAGCTGGACCATCTGATGAAAAAGTGTGTGAAAGTGGCATCTGAAGATAAGATCACAACTGAGAATATGAGATTTATTTTCTGTATATATATATTTTTTTACTGTTAAAGACGCTGAGAAGTTTCCAACATGCACTGCACTTTTTTGTAGCAGATTGGTTAGGGTAGCTGTATTAATTAGAGCTAAGTAACAGAAAGAATTTGACTACACAGAGTAAGTTGACAGTAAATCACCAGGATTAGCAGCCATTCATCTAAGAACTGTGAAAGAATTCAAATGTGAAATTGCAGAGCTGCTAGCCAAACTGTGCAACATATCATTACAAGGAGTCACTGAGTCAGGGGCCTGGAATATCGCCATTGTAAGCACCATCCACACACAGGACTCCAGAGAGGTTGACTGAGTCTGTCTTTCATCTGTGGTTAAAATGGAAGAGCCAGTATTAAAGTATGAGATTAGTGAGCACATAGATAAATACAGACCACAAAGAATCAGCACGGCCTCTGGGAAGGGAAATCATGCCTTGCTAGCTTGTTCTCAGTACATGGTCCATGAATGCATCTGTCAGAAAGGGAGCCAGTGTTTCCTTGACCTTAAAAAGTCCAGGTCCAGGTCATGGGAAAAAGGCACAAGCTGTTGAAGAAAGAGCAGAAAATGTGCAGGACTGACAGGATAACAATGAGTTCATGTTGCCTGAAGTCATGGACCTACAGCAGACCTGCCCACCTTCACACCTGCTCTGACAGCCTTGCCTCCCTTTTATCCCAGTTAGGAACTGGGGAGGGGTTGTTTGCAGAGATGTAGATTCCCAGGTTGAGCAGCATGCCTGTACCCTGCTAGATGTTGAGGATGAGAATGAGATCACTTGTCCTGAGCCACCAGGTCAGATTTCTTGACCTGCTCACACAGTGAAAGAGACCATCAGATTGGTGACTGCAAAAAAGCTTTTACATTCATCAGCTTCACACAGCTTCGGAAACACAAATCTTCTCCCGCTAGGGGAGAAAAAGACAAGTCAAGAGGCAGCCTTGAAACTCTCACTAATGAAAGTCAACAGTCTTGTTCCAAAATCCTGAAGAACTTTACCAAGACTCTGCTGTAGTTCATAGTGCATCAAGTGATTCCCACAAAGCAGGATCTAATATCGATATATAGGGATCCCTATAATATATTTATGTCCATGCCAAGTGCTTTCTTCTTGTTGAGTATTTGACCACATAGGATTTTCGAAGGTGCTCTGTCACAGAATCACATAGGCCTGATCTGACTGAATCACATCTTCCCGCATGGACACTAGTTGCAGAAGATGGACTTTGCTAGAGTCTTACGCTGTGGGGAGAATCCGGGAATTTGCCCCTCAACAGGACCACTGTGACCCTCCTACACAGTAAAGGGAACATCCTGCACTTTGAGAATTCATGCCAGATGTTGGCATGGTCCAGGCCAGAGTTGTCTCAGAACACATCCAGGTCAAACTTGTCCCTGAGCACACAACAAAATTCTGCAGACCATCTCTCTGAGCATGGAGAAAAGCAATGAAGAGCTTGTGAGAACATGAGCACAGTGCATGTCCGCTACAGCTGGTCCTGGTTGCTCTCACTGGCCTTTAGGAGCCTGTTCTACAGGTTGTGATAACCAACACAAACAGTGGTAGCAGAGAAGCCCACACTAAAGGTCTTTCCTTTTTCATTCATATGCTCCAAATCCATAAAAGCAGGTGTGTCCTCTGCCAAGAAGCAACAATGTGTTCCTTGGCCTCTTCTTCTCTAAAGTGTAAACGTGCCTGCCACAGTCTTTGTCTTAGAGGTAATGGGTGACTGAGCATATGGCAGTATCCTACATCCTAATGTATTTCAGGGTCCAGAATTTTTTCCACTTCTCATGATGTTCACTGAAAGGGGTATGGATTGTTGCAAAATGAAGCCAGGCACCTCTACAGTTCTCCTTGCTCAACTGTTTTCTCACTGTGTCCTTCTGCTGAGGAAATCTTCCGGTTATCCATCTATAGCTGCAACAGGAGATTGGTATTTTCCTCCCCCATACTTCTGCATCTCTAGATTAAAGTGACTTGGGAGACATTCCCACATTCCCAAGAAGCTTCTCCACTTTCTCAGAGTCCCTAAAACATGTGAGGAGTTTGTTTTGGTTTTGCATTATCTGTTCTCTATCATCTTTTTAGGCAGGCAGTTGCCAAACGGTCGACATACTGTTTGTTTTGAGCAATGTGATGCAGTGACACACACTCCCCAATAATCTAGTCCTCTAGTTCACTCTGCCATTGGATGAAAAGAGCCTTGATATTATCCAGTTGCTTGAAATCCCTATTAATTTCAGTCAGATAAAGTAATTCAAATGAGAGTTTTTATTTATATCATCCACAATTGGCAGTATCATGAAAAGTAATTATGAAATGCAAGAATAAATATACTAAAAACCCCAAATATATTAATCTATTACAGTGCGGTTAAATTTAAAATATCTCTCACTCTCTTCTCTTCTTTCTCACACTTTTTTTCATTTTTTTTCTCTCTTCATGTGACACGACTTCATTTTGATAAGGCCTCCTTAAAGTTCTTAACTTTTCTTAACCAAAGAGAAAACTCTTCCCATTTTGCCTAGCAAGATGATGTTCAATAAGATGCATGTGCAACCTGAAACTATGCTGAGAAAAAAAAAAATCAAACTTTTTCCCCTTGAACCATTATCCAGTTGTGTGAATGCACACTGCAGGCTCATCTCTAGGTTCTCCTCCACCAAAATCCCCAAGCCTTTCTCAGCTGGACTGGTTTCAATTCACTCATCCCCCAGCCTTTATTGATACTGGGGATTGCCCCAGTATCATATGCACCCAGATGCAGGACCTTGGAGCTGGCTTTGGCCTTGTTGAACCTCATGACTTTCCCACTGACCCACTTATTGAGCACGTCCACATCCCTCTGGATGGCAGCCTGTCCCTCAGATATGTCAAATGTGCCACTCAACACAGTTCAGAAGTCACTGTGTTTCCATAAATTAGGCCTATTTCTGCAAGTCAGTGCCAGCAGACACATAACAGGCATAACTGAGCAATCACTTGTCTGTCCAAAAACTGATTTTTAAATTATTTGATTTTAAAAGAATAAGAATTAATTGGATACTGATGTCTTTCCAGGACATAGAGAACATAAGTGATGAAAAAGTATTCAAAAGAATTAAATTTTCCTGGGTATCCATTTTGACTCTCACTAGCATGTGATGTGCTGAACACTGCCAGAGGCAGAGATCCTGGGAAAAGCCACACAATTTTCATGAATCATCCATAAAAGTCATTGTTAGGAGAAAGACCCTATAAAATATGATTTCAAAACAATGGAATTAAATTAAATTTAAATGGAATAAATGTACTGTGAGAGAACCAGCTTATCCTTAGGACTATTAGAATTTGAGGATCCCTTTTTTTATTATAAATATAATAACCAGACAGGAGGTGGTGATACTGTTCCCTGAAAATGAAGCTTGAAGAATACCATATGCGGACAATCAAAAAGAATGAGTTCACCAGCATCATATTCCTGGCTTTATTTATAGGCTTGAGCTCATAAAATTCCATAACTGAGCATAAAATTCTGTAAGTTCTGTTTAAATGGGATCATTATTAAATTGGCAGTTAATCACAAACAATACAGAAACAAGAGAAAGCAAATATAACATTTTTATGTGCATAATAGGGTGGGAATCCAAATACTCCATGGAATGGAGCTAGAGATGTATCTGCAGGATAAGTGGCAACACAAATATGAAGGTACCAAGGAAGGAGATACAGTGATATATAGGTGACTAAATCAGAGGTTAGAGATATGGGCAAATCTAAGCATTTCTTAATTGCAACAGGAGAAAAGTAAAAATGCTGGAAAGAATCCAAGAAGAAAAGTGTCTTTAGGTAACATCCCAGTTTGGCTGAGTGGACTTCTTTGTTAAACTCATGAAATGGAGGTGTTTTAAAACTGCTATCAAAACAGCTAACCAGTCTTCTGGGAGGAAAAAAAAATAAAGAGTTTGTAAATGCAGATGAAGAAAGAACAGGAAATACATTCAAAAGCTGTCATTTACTTTGTTGCCTGGAGACACTGTGAATCATCATAAAAAATGGAGATAGGCTTACGGGGGTAGTACACTGTAAAGCACTTGTCCTTTATTCACATTCATAACTTACATAAGTGGGTGCCTTTAAATTCTTTTTCTAGTATAGTTATTTAAAGATTTAGCTGCAGCTGGAAATAAGATGCAACTGTCTTAATGAAATTTCCTTTCAGCATGGATTTAGAATATGAATAGCTTCAGAATTTACACAGCTTTGCAGGGTTCTACTGTTAATTTCTATGTTACTCAGGATTATGAGCATTATGAATTTTGTTTGTAATGAATGTGAACTATTCTCAAACGAATTACAATTATTCCTCTAAAAGATTAGGTGGCTACTCTCCAGTAATGAGTGCATTAAAATTCTTAGGCAATAAAAGCCCTTAATGTAAACAAATGATAAGTATTTTAACCAGTTACATTGCTATAGCAGCATTGCTTCCACACAGCTTTTAAAAATATTGGAAAACTTCCTTACATTGGGAATGGTAACAGACTCCCACCATGATATCTACTTTGTTGTCCTTCCCACAAACACTCAATATTATTGCCACTATCATCATGTTCTGGACAATTGAAACCTTCATGAATATACAGGGATACTCCATTGCCTCACCTTCCTTGCCTATCCCCGCTGAAGAGTTTATAGCCAGTGATTTAGTAATTTGTTTATAGCCAGTTTATAGGCAGTGATTTCTGACTTTTGTGATACAAATAATCTCATAAGCTTCATCTTCAAATGTAATATTGTGGAGTTCCACAGCTGCAGGATCATGTCCAGGGAGGTCACAGCTGCTGGTGACTGACATGAGAGATCCAACGAGACGGGTCTCTGCCTGGTTAAACTCAGGAATTCATTTATTGCAGCAACACAAGAACCAACCCTGCTCAATTCAGAGACAGAAAACCCCGAACAGGGGCAGGGTGATGGATTTTAAAAAGAAAGGGTGGAGTTTTACTTTTCCTGGGTTTAGAGGACACATCCCCCCAAGGCAGAGGGGCGGAATCTGCTTTTCCCGGGCTTTAAAGCCACGGCTTTCACTTTAACAATATCTGCCTAAAAATCAAATTACTGCCTTTTTGGGCTGGGGTAATCTGCACACTGTATCACAGTGATAGGTAAGCAAAACAAAGGCTGAGTTTCCAGAGTGTCTTGGTTTTTTATGTAAAAATCTGCATGTGAAAAACGAGGTTTTGGTATAATTTTAAAAGTTTAATAAAGATACAATTAGGAGACAAAGGTAATAAAGCAAAGAGTTAAAACGGTGGAGTGCTTGGCACTCTGCCAAGGGCACACCTGCTGTTTTGCTCTATATACCATTTCTAAAATGTTTCTACTAGCTAGTTTACATTTTCCACGAACTGTTTAGCATGGCCACTCCTTGCATCTGCCCTTGGCTCTCTTCTTGTAATCCTCTTCTTATCACCTTTTAATTTGGGCCTTGGTCCACTCTCTTCACAGATGGTAGGTGTCGATTCTTAGCATGTCAGCAACAGGGACCCCATCAACTGTTCACTGGATGTTATCTCAGCCAAGCAGACAGTTCAAGTATAACTATCAGCTATTCCACTAATATGCCTAAGTTTAGTTGAACTAAAAACTAAAGCAAAATTACTTTAACAATATATATAACACTCCAATATTTTGCAAAAATTCAATATTATATATTTATAACATGCAGGAATCACAACTCATAAATGCTAAGTCAACATAATTTTATGAGAAAATGTAACAGGTTTTTCAAATTGTTTTGAAGCTGCTTTAGTAACTCGGATAGAGAATCAATAAAGGTTTATTTCTGAGTAGAAGGTCAGTTGTAGTAGGATATTTCAGGTCAGCCATCTGCCCAGTATGACAAAGGAAAATGCTTTGAGCAGCAGTCATATATCTTTTTCCCACTGCCAAGCCTGTAAAACCAGATTTGTATTTACAGTCAGATCAATTGATATGAAGAAGTGCAGAGTCGGATTTATGCCTTGAGGGCAACTATATTATATTTTATCCACCCTGAAGAAAGGAAAAATTAAAGAGGACAATGTAAAATGAATGCCCAGTTTTAATGGAACACTGCTTCTGGTTCCCAACTCATACAATTTGTAAGTTACTTTCCACAATTCCGCTGATCAAACTGCATATTACTGAACAAATGAGTTTTTCAGTAATGTCAGGACCATGGGCTTGCATTTTGAGCTGGGAATGCTCTCACTTGGTAGATCTTACTGGGTAAGAGAAAATAATAAATGTATTATTCTTACATTAGTTGTAAAAATATCAATTTGCATTCACTTAACCAAAAAAATTATGTTAATTTTAACCATTCAAGGAAGCATACCCTGGAATTCAAAAGCACATGTGCCACAGAGTGACTACCATTTTATGCTTTATGAATGGTGTCCTTCTTAAAACTAAAAATTGGAAACTAAATAGTCTTGTTATCGCTATCTTCAAAAAGGAGCATGAAGGTGTTAGGGAACCGAAGCAGGGAGCCCTGAAACTGTGCCTGATACTCCTATTCATTCATTATGTGATAGCATTGATAAATTATTTAATAACTGCTGCTTTCATTTGGCATTATGTCTTCATGGAGTGATATCCTGTAGCAGTGCATTCTGCTCTGGCTGAGTATGTTTCATTTCCTTTGCACATGTCTTGCTGCCATGGAAGATAATAGAAAAATAAAACTGCCGGGTTCTACCTCCTACCATTTTGATAGAATTTAGGAAAAAAATAGCAGAATTTAATCTTAAAAACATACATTATATTCTTTCATGAAGAAGAAAAAATGTGTCCATTAAAAAGTTCATTTTAATGCACTGCTAATTATGCTTCACCAAAATCCCCTTAAATATTACACTGGCCTTACAATGTTATAATATTGTTATGACGTTTTAAAACTTTGAGCAGAAGAGGTAGAAATATTTTGAGAAACAACAGTTGAATGCCAGCCTTAGATCAACATGAGATATTCATAGCCAGGAAAGAAGGGTAGCAAGGAGGCAAAAGCTGCCACAGGTGGAGACAATTTTAATGAAATTTGGGAAATTTGGCTTCTGTTTTCCATTTCAAAAAAACCTCATAATTTTAAGATTTTGCATTAGATAATCCCGCAAAGATTTTGAATTATTATATCTAGGACTTTTATTCAAAAGAATACAGGTGAAGCAAAATAAAAGATAATAATATGTCTCTCTGTCATTACCAGTGTGTGTAGTGTACTTTGAGAAGACATGGTATTTTTGTACATACTGAAGTCCTAAAATTTCAGCTATTTTACAATGGAGTTGAAAATAAAAAAAGTGAAAGCAAATTTTCTAGTTTGGCATAATTAAATAAATAAAAGCCCAGAAATATTTGACTTGCTTTTTAATGAAAGGCCAAAAATTCAGTTTAATTTTTTTTTTTGCTAACTACTGTTTTCTGCCAGTTACAGTTTCTGATGGTTGCAACCTCTCAGCTTTTCTTCCTCCTCCTTTGCCAGCTCTTGGAATGAATGAGTAGGTTTGGGTAAGAGCCTTGTGGGTTAGAGAAGGCTGAAAACAGTGCATTTCAATTTGGAGAAGTGAATGAATGTGAGAAACAGAACTGTAGGAATACAGACTTTTTACATGCACTTTTTTACATGTACTTTTTAAGTATCAGCAGTAACTCTTCCCCCGCCCCTCCTCCTTTTTAAAATACTATTTATTGACATTTATTTTTGGAAAAAAAAGTGCTTTCCTAAACTAGTTTCCTTGCTGTTTTTCTCCTAGATACCTACCTCAATGACAAGCAGTTACAGAAATCTATTCATTTTGGCTTTAAATATACAGAAAAAGTGAAGTCTGACCACTTGGGGTCTCCAGTCCACCAGGTAAAGGACATCAATTACTTAAACAGCTATGACAGGAGCTAGTCTGGTTCATAAAATCATAGAGCTAAAGGCTATGCCCTCTCTTTTCAATTGCCAAGCAAATCTGACAGATTTCACAGAATCTGGCAGAATACTTATTAATCTATTATAAATCCACTTTTATAATATAATTCTTATTAGGATGAGAGTTTTGAAGATAAAATGTAAGGATGAGAAAAATCTACATATTTCACCTAGTAGGTATGAATTATCCTCAAACTATATAGATTCCTGGCATTTACAGTGACAAATTCCTGGATTCTTTTGTTCCAATCTGTTTAATATATGTAAATCTTGGATCTAAGCTCAAGGCTTTTAATGGATTGTTTGACTTGCCTCTTAAGAATAGAGACAATGTACAGTGTTGGATTGGCTGTTTTCCACTCAGGCTTATCTAATAAATCTGGGGATTTTCATTAGCTGTATCATCATCCAGTTTGGAACTCAAGAATATAAACATCCTTAATAATAATAAACAACAATCCTTAAATAAGGTATTTTCCACATATATAAATCATGGAACATTTCTCAGTGTAAGAAGACAGTGCTTGTGCATCTAGAATCTAAAATCTTTCACAGCTTTCCTAATTCACCAATCTACTTTCATTTATCCTTTCACAGTAACCAGACACACAGAGAAGAAAACCATGTCATCCTGCTGTTCACTCAGTGTGTGTGCTACAGTCCCTGTTGGATTAACTTTCTACCTCTCAGTCAGAGTCTGCGTACTCTTCCTATTTTGTAAACTGGTTGTCACACTTCTTCTGCATTAGGCTCTTAGGCTTTATTGTAAATTTGAATACCATTAATAACTGAAGAATAAGATGTCTACTATAGACCATTAAAATCCATCAACGTGCATGTGAAAAATCTTGAGTGAAGCCACATGACATTACCATTTTGTCACTCTCAAAGGCAAAATCTTCCTTTTGTGTACCAACATCACTGTTTAAGTTCTTAGTACATCACTGACTCCGTGAAACAGTGATATATAAAAATAATACAAAAAATTTTAATATAAAAAACTTGAAATTACAATGATTTCATCTTCACTATAAGAACAGAACCAATAATTATTCTTAAAACACTAAGATAACAACACAAATTTCACATCTGTGGCAACCGGATGACCATTAATCCTTTTCTGAACAGTTGAGAGTTTTCAATTTAGGTACCCAAGTCTGGGTTTTTTAGCTTTTCCCCTGAGATCAGAAGCTAAATCTTAGATCCTATGAATATGTATGAAGATCCTTCAGCATTTTGCTCCTGTGTGTGAAATAGTTGTCTGTTTTGTGAGGGAAGTGAACAGTTAGTCCTTGGAGAAAATAAAAATAATGATTTTTGTACAATATGCTTGGTAGTAAAAGCTTTTTCTTCTTTACCTCTATTTTTTCTTCTCTGCACAGATAATATTTGAATTATATTTTTTCTTAGGACATGAATTGTATTTTTTGTTCTTATTGGGATATCTGAAAAAAATATAAGCATTCCTTTGGTTTTGCCTGGAAATCAATATGATCTTGAAATGTTATTCACTTCATCTACTGCTGCTGTTTTTGTAATTGTGATTCAGCAGTCTTAAAGAAAAATAAACAGAATGAAAGAGACATTGGCCAGCTGTATAATATATTCTAAACAGAATTTTCCTGTGACAAAAAATTGTGAAAAAATCCAATAGCTTTAATTACTACTGAAAATGGTGTAACAATTTCTCTCTGCAGAATTCAGCCTGGGCCAGCCATCATTTTCAGATCTCTTTTTGTGTTTAGACAGTTCTACACTCACATCTGTGTTTAACAGGCAAAGGCAAACCAAAACAGAACTATGCAAATGACAAGCACTGTTCCTGTGTCCGCTCAGTTTTGGAAGCATAAACTTAACCCTAAGTGGAGCAGTAAAATCAGGATTTTGCTGAGGCTCAGGTGCCCAGACTGTAGGTGGTGACAAGGAGCAAGGTGTGGAGGGAGCAAGGATGGGACAGTGCCATGCTCATCCTCAGTGGTTGCCTTTTGTAGTTGCAGTGTCCCTGGAGATCTGGGCTTTGTGTTTTCTGAAGCCTAAACCTAAGTGTAACCCTGACCCTAAGGGGAGCAGTAAAATCAGGCCATTGCTGAGGATGAAGTGCTCAACATAAGAGTGATGCTGTCTTGGTTTGAAAGACAGGTGTCTGCCAAGGAAGGTGAGAACATCCCTTGGAATGGAAAATGTGACCCCTTTCCCTCCAGATTATCATTACCTGTGAAATTATGCAGTTTTCAGGCAAAGATATGGAAAAGGATTAACGGGGGTTTTTTTTACTAACATTTATATGTATAACAAGACAAAGAAACAAACAAGAGGAACAGCAGCAACAACAAACAAAACCAGCAGAAAACAGTAGGGTTGGGATTGCTCCCTTGGTTAGCTCACCAGCCATGCCTGGTCCCGGGGTCAGGCATGCAGAGGCAGTGGTCCCAGCAGGGGACTGTGGTTTCAGACAAAGCAAGCACTGGCTCTCAGCTCCCAAGAAGCAGAGCAGCAGAGAAGCAAGCTGACAAGCCCTAGCCACAGACCCGACGGAAAACAAAAAAGAAATGGGCAAAAACCACAGGGCAAAAAGAAAACCAGCAAGACAGACGTGCTCACTCCCACCAAAAGGAAGCAGCAGCCCCTGGCCCCCAACCCTTACAGCACCTTGGGCAGCCCCTCACCTATCATGATACTTCTAGAGCCACAGAGGGAGCCACCATTCTGGAAATAAAAAACAAACAAATGAAACAAAGAAACAAACAAAAAAACCAAGAAAAAACCAACCAAATAAAAAACCAACCAACCAACCAAAAAAAGCCCAAAACCAAAAAACAAACAAACAAACAAAAACATGAAACAAACAAACAAAAAACCCCCATAAATGGATATGGCATATAAAGCATCCCAAAGACAGGTGCCAAGAAGCAAGATTCTGAGGGAGCAATGCTGGGGTAGTGCTGTGATCCCCTTGCATGCCTTTTGCAGATGCAGTTTCCCAGCAGCTCTAGGTTTGTGGGCTTCTAAGCCTAACCTAATTGTAACCCTAACCAATAATCAATGAAGAAAATCAGATTATTGTTGAGGCAGAGGTTCACAGCCCACATTTGATGCCAAGGAGCAAGGTATAAGAGAGATCAATGTTGAGGCAGTGTTGTGCTGCCTTTGGCATGCCTTTCGTAGCTGCAGTATGATGGGAACTCTGGGCTTTATGGTATTCTGAGCCCTAACCCTAGGTGTAACCCTAACCCCAGGCATAGCAGTAAAAGCAGCCTTGGACTGAGGCTGGTGCAAAGCAGACAGGTGTGGAGGGAGCAAGGTTGGGGTAGGGCTGTGCTCCCCTTGGAGTGCCCTTCACAGAAGCATTGTGTCGGGATCTCTGGGCTTTGTGGTTTTCTAAACCCTAAACCAAAGTGTATGCCCAATCCTAAACACAGCAGTAGAAGCAACTTTTTGACTAGCCCAAGGATTGTGCCAAGAAGAAAGGTGTGGAGGGAGAAATATTTTGTTAGAGGAGTATTGTTTTTATCAAATTAAACTCAGAAAAAACTACCAAAATTATACTCACTAATATCTTAAAATCCATGAAGAAGTCAAGCAAAGACACAAAAGAGAAGAAACTAAAGAAATGAAATGCTAAACTAAAGAGAAAATTCTCAACCAAAGTGAGAACAATAAAAGCGAAAGAGATTACATGAATGGCAGGGAAATAGACTGAAGCCTGCCCAATTGATCCTCATTGAAATCTTGAAATCAGAGGAAAAAGTGTAACAAACACTCTGGACAGGAGACAGGATCAAACAAAATAGAACTGAAAAAAAATTTAAAAATTTGGATATGGAGTGACTTTCATGAAATGGACCAAGATGAAATGAAGTGCAGGACCAAAACTTACCAAAATTATTCACATTGAAATCCCAAAATCAGGGAAGAAAGGTAAACAATGAGACAGGAGAAGAAACTGAAGAAATGAAATGCTAAAAATCCTAGAGAAAATTCTCAAACAAAATGAAAACAATGAAAGCAACTAGGATGACATAAAGTGCAGGGAAATAGACTGAAGCTTGCTCAATTGAACCATATTGAAATTGCAAGATTTCTTTTCTGTTCCTGAAAGGAAGAATTTGCTTTTCAGGAAAGGAAATGAAATCTTTAAATTAGATAACAAAGTGTAACAACCAACCTGTAGAGGAGATAGAATAAAATAAAATGCAACTGAAAAAATCATAGGAAATTTAGAAACTAAGTGATTACAACAAAATGTATTGAGATGAAATGAGGTGCAGAGAAATGCACCAAACTTGCCAAAATCACTGACACAATCCAGAAATCACGGAAGAAAAGTAAACAAAGAGACAGGAGAAGAAATGGAAGGAATGAAATGCCAAAAGAAAAAATTCTGAACTGAACAGTAAACAATAAAAGTGAATGGGTTGACATGAAGTACGGGGAAATGGACCAAATCTTACCCAAATGATATCCACTGAAATATTGAAATCAGAGATTTCTTGAAATCATAATGTAACAAACACTCTGGACAGGAGATATGAACAAATAAAATGCAAATTTGGAGATGGAGCGACTGTCAGAAAATGGACTGAGATTAAATGTGATACAGTGAAAAGGACCAAAACTTGCCATAATTATATTCATTGAAATGCTGAAATCAGGGAACAAAATTAAATGAATGAAGAGGTGAAGAAAGTGAATTAATGAAATGCTAAAAAAAAAAAGAAGAGAAAATTCTGAACCAGAAGTGAAAAGAATAAAATGGCATGCATGGGATGACAAGGTGTGCAGGAAAGTGGACCAAGCCTTTCTGAATTGCTAGTCTTTGAAATTGCAAGATTTCATTTCCTTTCATGAAAGGAAATGAATTCTTGAAGCCACTGAAAAAGGTGAAACTAGATTACTAGGGGGGACTTCTAATAAAATGAAATGAAATAATTAAAAGTTAATTGTGAAATGAAGTAGTTGTAATCAAATGTAATGGGATAACATGAAGTGATCCCCTTTAAATGCATTTTTTGGTTGCAACATCCCTGAAGGTCTAGGCTTTATGGTTTTCTCAAGCCTAACCTCAAGTGTAAGCCTTAAACTAGGCAGAGCAGTAAAAGCAGAAATTTGCTGATGAGCAAAGCACAAGTAGTGCAAGGCAGAGAGGTATAGAGGGAGGAATGTTGGGGCAGTGTCATGAACACCCTGCAGCTGCAGTGTGCCTGGAGCTCTGGGCTTTGTGGTTTTCTCAACCTTGACCCTAACCCTGACAACTAAATAGAGAATTTGGTTGATGCTGGTGCCAAGCAGAAAGGTTTGGAGGGAGCAATGTTGGGACAGTGCTTGCTTTTCGCAGTTGCAGTATGCCTGGAGCTTTGTGATTTTCTGAACCCTTACCCCAAATGGAATCCTAACCATAAGGGGAGCAGTAAAATTGGCTTTTTCTAAGTCAGTTCTACTTGGCCTATGGTTGGTTTGAAGATGAAATTTTCTGATGGAGCAATGTTGGGGCAGTGCCATGCTTTGCTTGGCATTCCTTTTCTGGTTGCACTGTCCTTGGAGCCCTGGTCTTTGCTGATTTTTCAAGCCTACCCCTAATCAGAACCTTAACTCTAAGGGAAGCAGTAAAATCAGGCTTTTGCTGAGGCTCAGGGGCTCAGTCTCTATGTGGAGCCAGAAACAAGGTGTGGAGGGAGTAATGCTGGGGGTGCCGTGCTCCAGTTGGCAAGGCTTTTGTAGTTGCAGTGTCCCTGGAGCTCTTGTGTTTGTCGTTTATTCAAGCCCAAATGTAAGTGGACCTGACATGGTGCCGGAGCAAAGGGGCGGCTGGCTCAGCAGGTGAAGTCTCTGGCACTCATGCCAGGAGTGGACCAGCCTTGAGCAGAGCTCTGGACCCAAGTGCTGGCTCAGAGCCACGCTCTACAAACACCCAAACACCGAGGGCAGGAGCAAGGATGAGACAGAGGCCTCTCATGTGACTTCCAAACAGGTTTATTCCGTCGAAAGTTCTGCGAGGAGATACCCCACATCTCATATTACAGCCACTGATCTACGGGGGAGGAGCAAGGGGAGGGGATGAATGAGCCTATGAGGGAAACTCAGGGGAGGAGAACAAGGAGGGGTTTACAAAGTATAAACCAATAAAGGATCACAGTGGGAGGGAAAAGGTTACATAAACCAATGAGGAACTGAATAATAGGGGATGGATAGGGAACATTCGGGAACAAGGGGCATTTTCCTGAGTGGGTTGGCAGCTGGGATAGGAGGGTACACCTGGGATAAGCTATTAACATAAAGGGGGGAGGGCTTACAACTTTACAATATAAAAAGTAATTGAATCAAATAGAATAAGCAAAAAACATGTTGCAACATGGACCAGTAAAATAAGCAATTAGAAAAGGCACCTCAACATTCGCGAAACCCTGAATCACAGAGAAGCACATTATTGGTAAAACCATGAAGCAATAAATCTCTGTTCCAAGGACATATACCCAAATTCGTGGTTCACACTTGAACATGGAATATTTGAACATTAAAATTTTCTTACCCAAACCCCTACAAATAAGACAGTTGATTGACACATTAAAATGAAGGACATTCTGGCACAATATATTAAATGACTGTCATTGGGCTCAATATATATCACTTAACTGTTGTGCAGGATAGCAATATTTTGCTAAAAATTAAAGACCATCATGTACTAACCTGCTGTAGATCTGACTGCCAACCAGAAGAAGGGCAAAATTCATTCCCTTGATTGTAGTTTTGTAGCATGCAGGTTGGGAGAAATAATACATCAAAGGCTCATGAAAAGTATAGCTAAGAAACTATATGGTCTTTCATCTGGGAGCTATCAGACTATTCAGACATGTATTACATTCAGAATAATTACTCACTCTACCACAGAGAGATGGATGATGTAGAACCTGCTCAGGATATGAGAAGGAGAGGAATGATATAAACACAAGGCCAGTTTCTGCTTAGCAAGGAGAAACAAAAAACTTAAGAAAAAGGAAGGCTTCAGTTGATGACATTTCTAATTCTAAATTTCCTACTCAGATACTTTAGACTGGTTGCTGATTAGATGCAGTAATATCAGCAGGAGTTACAGCTGTTGCATAATGCAGAGGATTTGGACAGTGACCTAGAATGCTACTTCATCACCTGGGTTGAGTCATCTCAACCAATATTAGCTGCCTAAAAATTAGCTGTCTAATCTATGCTGGTGATGTGGATTCCTTCAATGGAGATAAATGAACCTCTTCAGTCCTACTATTCTCATCCCTAGGTAGGTATTCATGGTACATAAGATGAATTGTCCTTTGGAGATGCCTCACTCTCTGTGAATTTATCTACATTATTATGATAGATCAGGTACCTACACGTTAGGTGGGTAAAGTTGGATTTGATAAAATTCATGCTTATGCATTTGATAGCAATGACATTTCTTCACTTATTAGCACAAATCCATGAGGGCCTATCTTACCATCTTACTAAAAGAGGCCTTGGGAACCAAGGCAGAGAAATTTGTGAGGAATAATTTTGCCTGAGAAGAAGACTGATTTGCTCCAGAGAAGAAGCTAAGCAGCCACTGACACAAACATCTCTCCATGCCTACTGCAAGTCACAGCAATTATTAAAGAATGGGAGCAATACCTACCATCTGTGAGGTTTAATAACATCAAAAGATCTTCTATGCAAAAGTTATCATATAAAAGCATAATGTAGAGCACTAGCAATATGTAGGGAAGCACATATTATTACTGTTCTTTTTTCTCCACTCTTGAAAAAATAGGCACTCAAAATTCTTACAACACTATTTTATTCCTGTGCAACATGAACTGTAATTTTTCATTTGATTAACAATGCTAACTCACTTTTTGCAATAATTATTTATAAACAGTAAATTAAATACTATAAAAGTATTCATATTTGAACAAATATGAAATGACAGTTTTGCCCTGTTGCACATTAAAAATTGATTTTTTTTTTTCCCTCGAACAATTCAGAAACATTTCTTCCTAAGTGGTGGTGTTTACTCTACGAGCTTACATGCTTACATGCACATTGAACGTGGGGGACTGAATCCCTTTCACTTAAAACAAAGCAGTAGAATAGTTGTTAACAAAGCTGCTTAAGTGAATACTAATATTACAGAATAAGAAAATGTAGGAATAGAACACATCGCATGAAGCCAATACAATAAGAGAGCTGTGGATATTGTTTTTTCTGCAGAGTAAAAGAAAGAAGACAGCATTCAATAAAATCATACTTGAAGCTTCTTTTAAGCACTTAAGAAAAATAGATATAAGGAATGGTATGTAACAAAATATAGGTCACACAGAGTAATTTTAAAATGAGTGACCTTTACACACATTTTAAGTGTACAACTTTGATCAAGTTATCTGTCAGTATGACGTGCAAAAAATCTTTTGCAGCATTTTTTTAGTGTTGTTTAAAGATATCTTGAAAATTCTCTTGTCATTGAAAGTTCATTTGAAATGTTCTTTTCCTCTCCATTACCTACTCCATGGTGTTTTGACAGATCTTATATGTTTAGCTGTAGTACTGATTAAAACAAAAGCTATAATTTTGTAAATAATAGGATAAGCAAATACTATTCAAATTAAAGGGAAAAAATCAGTGCTAAGGGTAAGAGGAGATTTAATTTATTTCAAATAACATGTCTTATAGTGCACAATTTGAAGGACTTTCATGGAATTTCTTCTTCTTTTTTTTACATATTTTCAGAAAATTTCCTGTTATCTGCATTAGGATCTTTTGGGTTTTGCTTTCTCTTATAATACCTCTGCATGTTATCATATTTCTAGAAAAGTAAAGATGCATTTTTAATAATGAACAGTGTGATTTGGACAATAGTATCACAATTTTTAAAGTAATCTTACAATTTAACTTTGAATTCTGCAGTAGTCCTGAAGTTATTTTGAATAACCCGATACATTCTGAAGTCAAGCGTCATTCGGGAAACATTTGTTTCAGGGAATTAATTTAAAAGTTGGCCTTGGAAAAAAAAATACTAATATTAGTGTTTTACTTTGTGAGTTTACTTTTGATAAACATAGATGTATAATAGGCTAGTTTAAAAAAGGTTTCTGCACAGACAAGCTGTTATAAGACAGAAGACAATAGGGTATTGATACATGATAGAATCACGTAGGTTAGAAAATACTTTAAGGTCATCAAGTGCAACCATTAACACAGCCAAGTCTACCCCTAAACCATGTCCCCAGGTCCCACATCTGCACATCTTTTAAACGTCTCCAGGGATAGTGGCTCAACTACTTCTCTGGGTAGGTTGTTCCAATTCTTGTTCCTAATGACTAGGGAAAAAAATACTAGATGACATTTGTTCCTCAGCTGGCATGACCCTGAAGCATATTCAGAACTAAGACTCATTAGTCATTAATCTCATCTGCAGGTTATTAAGTATCCTAGTTGCCAGAATTCATGATCAAAACATTTTCAAATGAGGAGAAAGTAGGAGAGGGTTTTCAAACTGCTATGCTTGGCAATGACCTAAAGGTCTTAAAAATGAATTTAATTCTTGGAACAAACTCTTTTGGTAAACTTGGAAATGTGTTGACTATCTGTCCTAAAAGTATCATGAGAAATCATAGTAGTTATGTCTGGAAAACTTGGCAGCTGCTGTGGCTGTCCTTAAAGTCATGAACACCTCACACCAAAGGGAACAGTTTTTATGTCAATCATGGCTCAAGGTAGACACTAATGAAACATGTAATTTTAAAGTCCTGGTTCAAAAGAATACTTTAATTTACAACAGTGCTTGAATTTGTGCACTTGTCTGGCAATTCATTCTTATCTGGACTAAAGGAAATTAAGTGACAGACTGTTAGGAGGACACAGAAAACATACTTTAACAGCTGCTTAAAATATAATTAAGTGATATTAATTCCTCATTATCCCACCCAAACCCTGATGCTTCTGAAGAATTTGTGCTGTTAATACATTTTTCAGTGGAAACTCCAAAAGTATTTTAGAGATTTTTTTAAAATATTTACAAGTGGTATGTTTGTGAATGATGCAGAACATGCAGCATTCAGCACTTCAATGAACTTTAATGGTTCATTGAAAAACTGGGAATAATTCAAAATTTAAATGTCTAAAATAAATGTCCTCTGATGGAACTTTTCCACTAAGGCTTTTTGACAGAGTAGCAGAAGTGTACCTCTTTATTTGTTATTTTGTTTATACCTACACAGTTCTCAAATTGGAGTTTAATTCTCTTACACAAATGGACTGCTTTTTTATGAGGTAATGTACTGGATGTAATTACTGTCCCAGGAGTTTTGTTCAGAGTATTGCAATTTTTTTAATACCATCCTATTCATCATTCAAGCAGACAGTTAAAATACATATTTATATAATCATTAATATTTAGTTAAGCAAAAGGCTCATCTATCTCTATTCTAGCTGGGAAACAAGGAAGCCCTAAGAAGACGTTTTTCTTTCCTTCTTTCTACCCTGCAATCCACAAATGGCTGCTTTCTAATTTTGCAGGGTGTCACAGCTCTTCCTTTTTCCCATGAAAGTAATTTTTTTTTTCCAGCAGTAAAATATGATTATGACATCCAGACATATATCTCATGGCACTCTCACTCCAAGTCCCCAAATACTTGATTTCTCAAAGGATTGTATGTGTAGGACAAAGGAAGGTTGAGGGGAGTAAGATTAACAACCATATTCGATTTCAGGAATTTACTTTCATGGACTTACTCCAGTAAGAGAATTAGAAATCACGTCCCATAGACACAGAATCTGGCAGGCATTATGTGGAAATTTCCTGTTCTTGACCATTTAATTAATTCAATGGACCTGATAATTCTAATTAATACCTTCTCTGGTTTTTTGAATATTCTGCTTCACCCATGGAAAGAAGAGATGATCTCTTTTTACATCAGTCCTGGAAATACTATTTGTTACTTTTAACTATGGATTTATTGCTAGATAGAGACACAAATTTGGAAGCCTTTCACATTTTGAAACTTTTCCTCTGTTCTTCATTTCAGCCTGTCACCCAGTGAATTTATCAATGTCATTTTTGTCTTGTAGTTGTGAATTTTTATCAAAGCCTCAGGCATTGCCATAAAGAGTCCAATTAAAATATGTTCAGTATATTTTGAAAATTTGACTCTGCTGCAATCAAGAGAATGAATTACACTAACTCACCTGAGGCATTTAATAATTTATGTTTTAAAAGGGATTGTTGATGTACTCTATTGAGTTTGAAGGTAATGAATTTGATTAAAAAAAACAACATTTTGAGATAGGGCTTAAGTTTTCAAAGTTACCTCTAGTTCTAGGAATATGAATTAAGTGGAAGTGGCTAGATAGTTAAGTTAGTCAAGGACTCATATCTCTGAGCTGCAGCTATTCCTTACCTGTGATAATCAGAACAAACCATCTAAAAGCATTCCCATAATCTGAGACTAAAAATTAAACAAAACAACAGCAAAACCAAAACATTAATATATATTTCAAATATATATTTGGTTCTGGGATGGAACCAAGACTCAGAAATACTGCTTAGAAAATTCTGTTTTTAGGACTTATACTGCATTATTGGGCATTAATGTGAATAATGAATAGAGAGATAAAAAGATACTTGAAAGTCTCATTTAAGCCTCCCTTCCAATGTAAGTTTGGAGCAGATGTTTTGAGGTCATATTCAATCTGGAATGTCCAACAAACCCAAGAGTAGTAGATTGCAAGATGTAGCTGCAAATTTCAGGAAACTCCAGCCACACTCATAATGGACTCTACACCATCTGCTGGATAATAGTATATAACTGGGGTGTTAAATAATGATATTATGAACACTGTGTGTGTAGGCACCTTGGGAGATCAAGTACTAGGAGCAATTTATATTATTCAAGTTCCCTAATATTCGTATTTACTTTACCACAGGAATGTTGAACAGGAATAAGCATATATTCAACAGCCTTGGTGAAATAAGTAAATAAAATATTTTTTTTGAGGAAAATTCAATGGCCTGGATTGTAAAGATACATTATTCCAGTCATAGTGAAATATGTGGAATAGAAAAGCCTGCCTAAAGAGTAAAACACTCTTTGAAACTAAAGCTTTAGTTTCCTTGGGGTTCTTCAGCCTACTATGTATATCCTGCTCAGAAATAAAGGGAAGGAAAACCAAGATATTCTTTATTAATGGCAACAGTACTAGTATTATTATTACTACTACTACTACTACTGATGTAATTAGTATCATAATTATAAATCAATATATTATCACTATTATCACTATCATCATCATCATCATTTAACATAATATGTTTAAGAGACTCTGGTGTAAAATATACTGGTTTGTGGTCAATATATATTATTATCACTATTATTAATATCACCATCATCATCATCAACATACTATCTTTGAGAGACTTAGAGGTGTAAAATATACTGGTTTGTGGTCTAAATAATGAGTTACAGAGGTACTGATAATATTTTTATGGTGGCCACTGGGGCACATTGTGGATTCTCTTCTGAAGCCACATCCTAAAGAGTATGCATAGCCACATACCCTTCTCAGGAACAGATCCCCAGTCAGGCTGTGTGGACTGGGAGCTGAACATGAACTATGAAATTAACAGCAAAGGGTCCTGTGGGAGCTTGAAGGAGTACAACTGTTATGCTAAGATACAGATTTCTTTATTTGTGTGGGGATTTTTTTTGAATCTGAAATGTGCCAAGCAATGTAAGGTCTGTGCTACCTTCCAAAACAGTGGGGTGTTTATGCTGTGAACTAGGAGCATGAAGGACAGCAGGGATGCACAGCCCCTGGCACTGTGTGGGAAGACAGAGTACAGCCACAGCAAGTGGACTTCTGTCACTTGTTTTCTCAACTTCCAAGTGGAAATTATGTTCTCAAAAAGACATACCTAGGCTTTCTTTTGGTAGGATCTCCTGCTTGATATCAACAGAGAGCTTGGGAGTCAACTAATGCTCATGTATCAGGACTGGGACCTAAAAACAAGAGCTGGAGAGATAAAAAAAAATTATAGGCTACTGGAAACAGTGCAGATGGTATAGAATGTGCCTTTTCTCACTGTTCACTGATATAAGTTGTTGCCTAAAAATACAATTGCACTATTCTATTTTATAAAAATATGAAGAAGCTTGGCAGAAGACTATGTATCAATTATTAGTCCCTCCAGAGTTCTTAGATATTCTACCAAATTAATAGTGTCCTGGTTTTTGCTGGGATAGAGTTAATTTTTTTCTTATCAGCTGCTATAGTGCTTGTGTTTCAGATTTAATATGAGAATAATATTGATAAGATAATGAAGTTTTAGTTGTTGGTAAGTACTGCTTGAATCAAGGACTATTCAGAATCTCTTATTCTGCCAGTGAAAAGGTGTACACAGTAATCTGTGAGGGTACATGGCTAGGAAAGCTGATCTTACTTGGACAAAGAGATTTTCCATAGCATAGAGTGTCATGCTCAGTAAATAAACTGAAGGGAGCTTGCTGGGGGATGATTGCTCTTGGGGAATGGGCTGGGCATGGGGCAGCAGGTGACAAGCTATTTTATTGTGCATGGCTTGTCTCTTCTCCAAGGAGACTTTTCTCCAAGGAGAAAAAGAAATTAGAAAAATATAAGTAGGTGATATGTATTAAAAAAAAGAGAAACATAGGGAAAAAATGAGGTATGCAACATCTTATCAGTGCTCATGGTTGGTTTTTGTTCGTCTGGACTATACCTAAGTACTGACTCATCATTATTTTAGATTTTCATTCTATGGCATTTTCAGCTGCACATTACCTTACTTCAACTTGTGACCCAGATTGGCTCTCATTCTTGATATATATGTCTTGCATACTGCAGCATATTCATATTAGAATTCTTCAGAGAGTGCTTTAATTCCTCTATTTCTCCCATTCTTTCTACACACAAAAGCTCTTCTTTCCTTTCCTGGATAGACTGACTTTGTGCTAAAATTAAGACTAATGAGTCAAACTCTTTCCTGTTTGCTTGCTTGTAGAAATCAACATTTTTAATCAATCTATTTGCTTAGGACTATTTTTAGGATACTTATTACCTTCATAGCAATACTCTTTTATCTAAGCATCTGTACACAGCAGTAGATAGATCCATTCTTGTAAAAGAATTTCAAAATCCTCATATGATAAAAATGCAACCTAGATATGTGGCAAGCAATCATAAATGTTTCTGGACCCCAACAAAACCACTGTTTTCCAATATTTGAGCTTTTGTTAACTTGTTTGGAGGGCCACAATAAATGTGAGCTATTTGCATTGTTAGCAGACAGTAACATGGAATGTTATACAGATGACCAAGCTTTCATGTTGTAAAGCCTTTGATACAAAGAAAATCACTATTATGTTACCAGAAAGAAATATGTAAGTTACCAAAAGTATTTGCTTTTAGCACCAATAGGAGTTGTCTATGAAAGGCCATGTGGTATTTCACACTTTTCACACATTTCAATTCAATGCCTTCATTCTGGAAAACACTGATGTTTCATGTGCAACCCAGATGCTTTAGCCAAATACAATATCCCACATCAGGATAACGTCTTGCACAGGGGCTCACCACCATGACAGTTTAAAACTGCTTGTAAAATAAAAGTGATGCAGAGAGTGAGCCATAACCTACCCTGTGCTTACATGCTGCCTCCTACACCTGTGTTGCCAGGATCATTTAATCTTTATTTGTGGAAGCCAATACTACTTTGAGATATATTCATCCATGTTCAGTGACTATGTGGGCTCCTGAGCACACATCCTGCAGACTGCCTTCTACCCTGGCAGTCACAAGCTCCACACTGCGTACCCATTATCACCAGAATATCTGGATTGCTGGAGTAAGACAGGTTTAGCACAACACTCTGTTATGCCTTTTGTAGTCCTAATTGCTAGTTTCTGGAAAGAGCAAAAAGGGTTTTTATAGCTAAATAAATATTTATGGAAACCCCTTTACAGCTTTAGATGAGAAACTGAATAAAATACTTTTCCACAGATCAGTAATATCCATAGATATGAGCCAGAACTTTATTTTTCAGCATAATTGTCATGGTACTAAGTCTGTTATTTCTAACATCTCGATGAACTGGTTTCCTATAATTGAATGAAAGTCACTGTGCATTCACAACCCTCTATTTTCGTAGTTATCAAGGGAAAAATAAAGACTTCTTGGTTTTGAATTCCCTAAATGCTTTATTTTTACAAAGTGTCAGTTTATCAGATCACTTGATATTGCATTCCCCTCATGTCCAAATTTGTCCAGATTTGAGCTCATAGTTCAGTTCTGAGAAACCCCTCAGCATATTCAGCCACTTCTCAATGATGGTTACCCTCTGCAATATGGACATCAAATGTTATGTCTTGTACTAAGATTTTTCACAGCTTTGGGCAATTTGAAAAATAAAGTTTTTTTCTCGTGCTTTCAATTTTGGAAACTCATAAAAAGTTTTTTCTGCTTAGCTTTAATTATAGTTGCTTGTCCTTCCAAAGAGGATGTTCAAGGACTTTGTTTAAAAATCATTGGTTATGTTCAATAATATAATCATGTTTATTTTTGTTTCTCTCTTAATATGAGCCCAGAGCAAAGAAATGGGAGGTGGACTTTTTTGGTTAGGGAATAGTAATGCCATTTCTGTTTGTGAAAATAGATATTCAAACTTTTCATGGATAATAGTTACATTGTTAACAGAGTCTACTGCTGAGGTATTTTGCTTTCAAAGTTAGATATGTGAAATATAGCTGCAGTTGAAAGTAATGTGGCTTTTACTGTCAAGTAATTATTGCTCACCTAACCCTTTTTGGGAAATAGTATTATCTCCTACATTTTTAATGGGATTTTTTTTTCCTTCCTATTAAAGTTCTGACTGGTCTTGCTATCAACCTCTGATATGATCTTCTAGTTGTATATATTGTGCAGAAAGTTAAAAGGAGGTTGGCAAGATGGATTGCTGTGAGGAATGTTTTTTTCACATTGTAAGTACTTATGAATATTTAATACAACTTTGTATATGTATTTTTGGGTTTACTTCATGCCAGAAATCCCAGGGAGTAAATGTGAGATAATTATATTCCATTTCAAAAGAGAACCATTTGGTACCTTAAATGAGACTCTATCTAATGACAGTTTGCTTTTTTTACTAGAATTAAAACAGCCCCTGGAGTTCCAAATCTACAAATTTTGGTTAGTTTTCTTACCTTAATGATGTAAGCAGCCATGGTTCAGAAATGGTGCCACATCTCTTTAAAATTGTCTGTTGAGATGGACTTGAAGGATTGTATTTTTAAGCTCTTGCTAGGTCTTCACGAAAATCCACAAGAGGAAAATGCTACAGGAAGGCATATCTTTTCTTACCAAAGACAACTGCATTTTCCCATCCACCTCACTCCACCCGGTAGCTGGCATCCTATGATTTCTTCCGTCCTTGTTGCAAAGAAGCTCATATACATTTATGACCGATGTAATCTATTTTTCTTTGGGGTTGTATTGGCTGTTCAGCATATGCAGAAAAACCTAGCTCCTTGTCTCAAAGTTGAATTCTTAATGAATTTATCTGACAGTTCTAGTGTTGGCTGTAATACAACTATTGACAAACTCCAAAGGAAGAAACATACCATTCGTGTTTTTACTTGCACCGTCATTTTCCCAGAGACAATGAATTCAAACCAACCTTTCCTTCTTTACCTTTAATCTGAAATACTCTCAAGGTGAGCATGACTGTAAAGGGATCAGAATCATGGCACAGCAGTCATTTACTGGATTCTAATTATTACCAATTTTCACAGCTGTCATACAGTATCTCAGTTTCAATTGGTTGTACTAATAAAAGGAGCAATTCTGTGAAATGAGATGCAGACTATCCTCATATAATTTAGGCATCCTGCTCTAAGCAGCCTTGTGGCTCTAAAGTAAATACTTGTAAGTATTTAGAGACTGCTACTTACTACAAAAGGCTTCCTCAACATTAAAATAGTGCATTTGAAATTAAAATAGTGAATATGTTACATTAATAAAATCATAATCCATGCTTAGCCAAGCTGCTCTGTGTCACTGGAGAAGTTTTAATCCATTAGATTGTGTTCTTTTTTTAATAGTGTTCCATTTGTATTTGTTCAGAGACCAGTCCTAAAACAGACGACCATCATTTATTTTTTTAATTTCTTGAACATGAGTAGTCACACCAGTTGAAGATTTTGCATAACTAATAAAAAAGATTGTTTTGGATTTAACATTTACTCCCATTTAAGTATTTGATTCCCTAACAAAGATGGAATGAGATAGTAGCATATTAGTTTGACATCCCAGTGTGTCAGTTATCAAATCAGGTAAAAAAATACATTAAGTATAACAAATACTTTAATGATGTGGCCTAAATCTAGAAAAACATTACTTTGGTTGGGAGTTATCTTATCTTTCAAGCTTTAATTATCTATCTAGACAGAAGCAACTGTGTAAGTTTTGATGAAAATAGTATATGTATTAGTGGGATTTGGAAACCTTGCAAATAAACGATTTTTGGCAATTTTTAACAGATTAAGAAACATTACAGACTATTCTGAACACCAGTGGGATTTGAAACTAGATCAATTACTGATTGTCATTCAGCAATGATTCTATCATCTTCTCTACTGTATGAAAATTAACATTGTGTTACTAAGAACACCATAAGACTTCCATTTGAAATTTGTAATCTGAGGAAGCTGAAATGGTTTTTCTCAGTGTGACTAATATATTCCAAGTTTCTGCATAGATTTTTTTTCCAAGTCCAATCTTTAGCTTGTTGTAAATGGTCAATATCAAAAGAGTTTCTAAGATAATATAAAATTTCATATATATAGCAATATATATATATGGCGTAACAAATACAGCTCTTGGTCTTAAACTACTCTGATAATTCTTGGAGCCTAAGGCCATTTAAGTACTTGTGGTTTAAAGTATACTTATCTTCATTTAAACATTTCCTTTCTATGTCTTCTGGCCTGACTTCTACTGCCATATGGAGAATTCAAGATAAGTATTTGCTTGAAAAATTCCTGGTGACTTCAATGGGCTTAAGGAGATTGTCCAAGAATGTATTTGCTCAGCAGGAGCCTTAGATAATATCAGAGACAGACCCAGAACTGCACCACCTTCTCTCACTCCCCTGTGTCCTCATCTCCAAGGGTGAGAAGGAGTGGGTGGGTGATCAGGCCAGGGGGAGCAGCATCACATCTGTGATCAGTGTCAGGGTTGGGACTCCAGGCATACAAGGATGCTCATTGGCTGTGCTGTTCAGACATAGCCTAAGTGCACATGCTACAGGACTCTGACAGCACTACTGCAGAGACATTTTTCTTTCTTAGAAAAAAAATAGAGACAGTAAAACCTTGTAAATGCAACATCCATTTTACAAGGCTAAACCAAAAGACAGTAAGAGTCAAGGGGTTTGGTTCATCTCATCATCTCATTATATCTTAGTGTAACTTCAGGATGATTCAGACATCTTCTAAGAAAAATATTATGTTGCATATATTTTTCCAGGACCAAAAAGGTTTTATACATGTGTAGGGTTAATATGTAATTTATAGATTTTCTTTTTTTGCATCTATGTGCATGAAAATTATGTATAGAGAAAATTATGTATATTATGTATTCATATGTATGTCTGTGTGTGTGACTTGACTGGCTTTTAATGTGATAGACATTAGTATTCTCATTAGATAAAGAATATGTTCTGATAGGATGCATATTGCTTAAAGCTGTTGGCAAAATGCATAATCAAAGAAAGAACATTTTTCTCCTAGTGATATTATTTATGTATTGTTCCTATTGCGTCTTCTACAGATACTGAGATATTGGATCGTTTGTTTCATTATCTCTTTGTACTTTGCAAAACACAAAATCCTTATCTACAGGGACTTCAATGGTATTCAAATTATTTCTAAAAAGACTTGGGACATATTGGTTTTTCTCTCATTTGTTGGACAACAGATACCACTGCTGACATCTGAATTAAAATTACTCTTTCAGGCAAAACAGCAGGACAACTTTTATTTTGTTAATATTTTGAAGAAAGAAGAAAAAAAGGCCAGTTCATTTAGAGTGTGTTAAACAGAACATTAAAATGTGATTCTAGAGTAATCTGCACATACAGTTCCTTATCTAAGGGATGAATATTGGCACTATCACTGTTTTACAGGTTTTGAAATGGAATAGCAAAGCAGTTGTGACTGTTACTATCACAATGCTACTAGCCACTTTTCAGTTTCCTGCTATAGCTGTTGGCATTCATTTCTCTATGCCTGTCAAATTCCAAATTAATATATGCACAGTGATCATCATTAATAAGAAACTGATACCTACTATAGTTTCCACTACTTTCCAAGTGAGCATCTCATCTTCTAAGCATAAGGAATTGCTGCAGTTATTGCACTGTGTGCCAAAAACTAACAGGTAATCTAACAGTTGGATTCACCATCACATGTGACTCAGTTTAGGTATGCATGTATAGCTAAGACATAAAAATGTCTTTCAGAACTTAAAGAATAAAAAGTGTTACAAATTGCTAGACATCTGTCTGTAACCTCCCCCCCGCTACAGATACTTATCAGTGTTCCCCACACAGAAGTCAGTAAACTAGGCCTTTTAATTACATTAATGATTATAGCAGCTGCCAGCCTGGCTGGAGGATAACTAATATTTTCCCATTCTGAAAGAAGAAGGTTACTCATGCCTTTCAGGAATGATCCCAAGGCAGAGCTGGCTATTATGGTTTGCTTTACAGTGTTTTCAGCAGACTTTTAGGAAATAATTTTGGGAACTAGGAGGTAGCAGTAGTGCATCCAGCTCTTCATGGTGTCCCACTAAATAGAGATAAAATCTTACATATATTTTAAGTACATTTTCCTATAAGAAATATTTACTCCCCACGTCTTCCTTTTGTATTATCTTTTCCTGTTATCCTAGCACTTGTTGGGAGAAGAAGAACTTGGACAGTGATATTTTACTATTCTAGCTACAAACTCAGTAGTCTGATCTAGGTCACTGATGCACAGAGCTTTCTGCTTTGATTTTTGTCCTCTGCTCATGGGAAACACATAAAGAGATTAAAGGCATAATGGGTCTGATTCAAAGCCCTTTGTGGGTAATAGCAGAGCTGACAACAATTCTGCTTCACAGCAGCTTCTGAGGTTTGGGGATTTGTTTCCAACCACTCCATAAAAAGTGGATACTTCTGCTAATTGAAATTCTTTTGAAATGTTCATTTTGACTATAAAGTGGGACCTTCTTGAAACAGGAGGTCTGTTGCATGGTACTTAGAGATGGTGAGGATTTCATGTTAAACCCCTCTTCCTGCTAATGTGGGACCAGGTCTTTCATCCTCAAACTAAATAGATCAGAAAACCAATACTTCTTTCATCCAAATCATCAGGCAATTATGTAGAAGTGGAGAATAATTTCCATTGACTCAAGTAGTCTTTGAATCAAAATAATTTCGTCTTAATTTTTAAGGCTCCGTCTTAATTTTTAGCATGTCAAAAAAAATTAATGCAGCAATTTCTCAATATCCATGGAGCAAAGTTTCTTTTCTTTACTCAGTCTTAAGTGCTGTAACACTAAACCCATATTGCATACTGTTTGCAATATTACAGTTTTTACTGTAGGGAACTCTCTAATTGACATTTTTTAGGAAAATTTCTAATTGATAAAAGTCTCTCATAGAACTGACTTAGAGAAAAAGTAGCAATTTTAGTTTTTCAGAGTTGATGAACTTAGTGGGATTAATTTATGAAGTCACAGTAGTAATGCTGAGTTGTAATCCCAAATGAATATCCAGTTTGCAATCACAAAGAATTTATTATCATCTAAGACACACCTATATGTGTGTCACATCAGTGTTGCACATGATGGTCAGATATTGCTTTTAAAAGCCATTAAATAAATACAAAGTAATTGTTAGAAATACTTAAAAAACATAATTGGAAGTTTTAAAAGAATAAGGAATTTTGTTTCCTTTTTTTTTAGATTTTGCTAATACTTTGAGAAGTCTCAGTCCTGAGAATTGCTGGGAGCCTGAAAGCACAACTGTCATTGTTGGTAAAGAGTGTGCCCATAATAGGCATCAGTCTAATAAATTTTCTTTTTTCACTTGCTTTTAGTCAACTTTTTAAATGAAAAGTCTACATATCATCAGCATTTCCAACCTGATTTCCAATTTGCCACTATGGCATTTTCATATTTTGGAAGACATTTGTTCATAGATGTAAAATATAGAGATTACATAACTGATGTTTGTGCTGTCAGCATTGAAATATTTATCAAATGTTTTATTCAGGTATCACTAGATACTTGTGCTTAATATTGTATAAATTCTTTTAAGAAGTAATGGTTTTATTTATTATTTACATGTGAATTAAAGACAGTAAGAACAACATAAACAGTTTAGCAATCAGTACTTCAGAGTTCTTTTGCAACTACAGTATTTTGCTGTATTCAGAATAGTAGAGCCATGATTGCTGTTTTTCAGGACTCTGTACTGTGTATGTTGCGTGCATGCACACAGCTCCCCATGACCCTCTCCATCCACCATTAAAAAAATTACCATAATTATTCCCAATTCTATGAAGAGCTCTGTACTGTACTCTTGCTCTTTCCTTCTTGGAGCCTTAAACACAGCTGGATAGAATATGTAAATAAGTGTTCATGTTTTCACACTATGAATGAGCAAGAGTGGACAGGAGAGATTCACTGACTACAATATCAAAAGCAAACAGCCTAAAGACGGCATCTGAACTATTACATTTGAGCACCATGCATCTTAGTGAAGCCTGCAAAATAGCTCAGGGTTAAAAGATCTCGGGGTGTCTTAAGACTTTAAGCCCCATTATCTAAGAGCTAGTGATATTAAGGAGCCTTGGGGAAATGCAGTTTCATAAAAGATCTTGGATTATTGCTCAGGCTAGAAGATCAAGTTCAGGAGGGTCGATGTGAATAAGTCTGAGTTTTCCAGTCAGATGGAAAAGGTTTTCTAAGATCCTTTTAAACTTCATATGTCAGCCTTCAGAGTCTCTCTACAGGATCTTCATGTCTGGGTTGTAGTTTTAATAGGGTACTTAATCACAAGAGACTGTGGAGTATCTCCTAAGTGATTCTCCTCTGTGATGTAGGAGCATTAAACCATTTCATGACCAGAGGAAGCCACAAGCAAAACCTGTAATTTAGACAAGAGAACCATAAAGACCAGACAGAGCCTTTTGCCTGATGTATCAGAAAGAACATGAAGAATAGGTCACATATGTGAACCCCTCTCTTTTTATCAGAAATAAGCTTTAGAATGACAATTGCCATATTTCAGCTTTGACTCCTTTTTTTCTTCAGTATTCCAGTCTGCCAAAATGTGTCTCTCCATGAAATGGCTTCAGGTGAACAATCTTTTCTCACAGCAGAGAGGGAGTCAGCATGCTAATGTAAAGCCTCTAACTAATCAGCATAGGTGTTGAAACCAAATTATTTGGCTATTGGCAACTCTACATCAACTCCTATATGGGAGCTGCTGTGCGAGATTGTTCCAGCCTTCAGTTTGATACAACAGCACAGAGAAGCTTTGATATAGATAAACACCCATCAATACTATCTTGGCTTCAGATGTCAATCAGTCATAAAGTCTTGCATGAGCAGTACATAAACTGGTACATGAATTTTTTCTGCAAACAAAACTAGTATTTTTTTTTTGGGGGGGGGTGTTCTTTGTTTTGATATAATGCTTCTGTTGCAGAAAAGCCAATTTATCAAAAAATAACATTTATCAAATTTATAAATTTAACATTCATCAGTTTGGTGGAGAGCCCCAGTGGCACCAACTCAGATTTACAGAACTGCATTTTGAACTAAGCATCAAAACAAAGAAATATTGTCAGAACAAAGAATACTTACATTTATATCTAGTTAGGAAAAAATTTCACTATATACTGAATTAAAGAAGAAAACGTTATAAACATTTCCACTGATGGTAAGGGAGGTGTTAAGGCAGAATTTTTTATTTCTCTGGAATATTTTGAGATATTTTATCAGCACCACAGCATTTCCTATTAAATAAAAACATACTTTCTCCCCATTTCTTGTCCTACATAACTTAAAATTTCAAAAATATTTAATTTCTAAAATGCATGCAATGTAAATATTTAAACCTCTGCTTGCTTTTTATCAAACTTCATGCATATTCTGTGGTTTTATTTTTGTTTCTTTTACAAGCTAATAATCAAAAACGGAAACAAATGTTAATCCCATGATGGGTTTTCCTAAGGATTTAATAACTTTGTGATAGATCTGTGACCGATTTATACTTTAGTCCCCAAGCAAAATGTGCAATGAAAAATAAGATGGTTTGAGATGCATGCCTACTCTTCTCTTTTTTTTAAAAGCTGAGACCCATGTTGAAGGCTAATTAAGCTATAAAAACTACAGCATTCAGCTATTACATACTGACAAGTGGTTTGTTTTCATTATGAGCAAGTTGCAATTAATATTTGAGTACATATTAAATTATGGCTATTTTCATCACATCTGCAGATAGTACCAGATAATTCTTGATAGGTGTTACTAAGGGAGAAACAGATTGAGAATATACTCAAGAGTAAATTTATTCTTTTGAATAAAATAAATAATTTAGTTTGGTTTATTTAAATAAAAAGGTTTTTTCCTCAGTCAACTTTTCTTATGATAAAATAATTAAATATGTACAGAAGAGAATAAATTAATTGTTTTTTCACACACATTTGTAGCAAAAGAAAGTGTCTTAATGAGCTAAAGAATATCTACTGGGCATGAAATCAGAAAATTTGAAAAAGTTAGTGATTAAGATTCAGATAGAGTTGATCATCTGAACACATTCCATGCCATTAAGGACAGAAAATAGGTTTTATGTTGTTTCTAGAGAAAATGGATTATTAAATGCAGCATCAAGATTTTATAACTCTGCATTATCTTTTGCAAATTTTTTTGCAACTCTGCATCTATTTTTCCTACTTTTATAAGGAATTGCTAAAACGATTGGTTAAATTTGTTTCTTTAGTGTCTGCAAATGTGACTAAGGCTTTTCTGCAATTGCTTGGGTCAGGGGAGTTTCCTCCTTGAAAGGGGAGGATAATGCAGGCAGCAAGACCAGAACACTGATATGGGACTAAAACTATGATGCAGATGGCATTCTTAGTTTTAGCAGATCTCACCTATAACTTGAAAAAACCCACGACATTTATTCCATCCCTTATTTTAATTTGTGAAAAAAAATTAAAAATATATAATACTTACAGAGAGGTAACACTTGGAAGATAGATTATTACCATAAAATATAAGTAGATGTGGATAATCCAGATTCATTCCTAGGTTTCATTGCTGCTGAATGGCTCTCAGTAGGAACACTTCAAAGGTACCATGACAAAATGTTCTTCCCTGTATAAAAACTAGAAAAATTTTGTGTGTTTCTTATACTAATTAAAAAATATTCATGACTTCTGAATGAGAGGCTGTGGGTAGTTTTAAATGTGAGCAAAACAGTGCTGGAATTGCATAATGGCTTGCTTTGCCTTGGAATCAACGGCTCTTGGGAAATGCTGTATGAGAGCTGAAGCTTCAGCTTGGTACCTTCATGTTTTTGTAATGAGAGATAATCTGGCACACACATCTACAGAGCAGCAAGCCTTCATGATAGGGATATCTGAGAGTAGATTTATTTCAGAAGTAAAGAGGTGCAGTACACTTGAACTGTGTATTCAATTTGAATCATTCACAAGTGCCCTGAGGGCACTAGATCCTGAACTGTGAGTTTTTTCCCAGATAGACCTTGGACCTGACTTTGTCCCTGTATCAGCCTGGTCCCCAGCGACCACTGATATCCTACAGGAAGGTATTCTGTAATGTATGTCCTGCAAATCCCCCCTCAGCTTTAATTCTGGAGCAGCACATCGAGGCAGAGGAGTCCCCAAGTGCGCTTCTTCCAAGGAATGGATATAGGATCCATATAAAGCTCCTCTAGTTACATAATTTGTATCAGACTGAAGCAGGGAACATTAGTTTACTGTGACTAAAAGCAGACTGCTGAAAAACAGCAACCAAACCAAAAGTATGCTCTTAATTGCATTTCTACTATTGTTCTTCATCTCCATTTTGGTCCCTAGAAACCACGGAAAAACACACAGGCAGCAAAGAGTGTCCTTTCTGACAGACAGCTAACCAAGATGGCCTAAAGGCAGGGACAGGCTGTGCTGAGAAGAAAGGGCTGTTTAACACAAGATGAAGGCTGAGCAAAGACCAGAGTCACAGAGCTCTACAAGACTGGACTGTTGGGAGCTGTGTGAGAAAGAACCACGTCTGTGTTCAGCCAATGTCATCGAGAGTGGTGGGAGAAGCACACAGTGATGTTGGGAACTATTTCACGGCTGTTGAACTGTTAATCCATGGCTGGGAGAGGCAGGAAAACCCCTGAAATTTCAAGACTGATGGAAAAGCAATTCCTATTTATTCAGCAGCAAAGGATCCGGAGTATTTGACTCATTCATGCAATGAAGTCGCACAGTTCTGACCTGGAATCAGTTTCTGCAAGAAACAACAGAAAATGGTACAGCTACCAGAGCCCAGATGGTTTCCCTAGGGTTAGGTGCAGGTCATGCACACAACCCTCATGCATTGTGACAGAAAACTACTTAGCTTTTACAGGACATTCCAAGTAGGCCAGGTTCTTACTTTTTCATATGCACAGCTCAGCATACATACACTAGCATGTTCCCCACACCAAGAGACACCTACATCCCCTTCTCTGCAGTACAGATACCATTACTTGCATTTACAGCAAACACTGAATTCATTCACAGAGCACCACACTGCTGTTGTGGAACTGAGGAGAAAAATCTGAGCTGAAACAGCTGTCCTTTTTATTGAAGGTTTGGAGGGATGCTGTGGTAGCTCCAGGGTGGGAAGGCTTGTCTCATTCATCCATAGGCAGAACCACCCCTCCACTTTGGCAGCTGTGGAAGCAGCTTCTTTTTATCTCTTCTTGGGAGCCACAAATGTGAAAAAAGCCTGAGCCATCTGAAAGCATTTACTGATTAAATAGTCCTTGCTCTCTTCATCCTCCCACAGGCACAGCCCTGGGCCAGGCTGGAGATGCTGGGCAGACCAAGCCCTAATACCCATCTGCAAGGGATTATCTGTAAAGGGAAAAATGGTGTACCTAAGGCAAACTTAGCAAAGTGGCTTCAACTCTGGAGCTGAGACTTCTATCCACAAAAATTGCCTTAAGTATATAAAAATGATCTTTAATGCCAGGAACATACCAATCATTTTCATAAATCATCGCAGCACCCACATATATTTCAAACTGCTTTAAACAAATTATCTGAAGGTCACATCCCAGATTTGAATTATGCTGTCTCATCTCTTAACTATCACTTCAAAAATTGTGAAGATAACAGAAATAAATTCTTTCCCATCCTTAGTAATATTTTATATTTTAATTTTCTTATGGAGACTTATAAATCCTACAGAATGTATATTAGCTATTTTCAAATTATATTTTTATGAGTTATTTTTATTCCAAATGGGAAAAAACCAACCCACCATTTTCAAACTTTGCAATGTGTACAATTGATTTTTAAATGCACATAGGGGAATTTTTTCCCCTTTTGGTGAAGAAATAAGATAATTGTGAGAATGAAAAGATACTTTTTTTGGTTGAGAATAAAACAGAAAAAGATAATCTATAATTTTCTTAGATCCAACTATTTATAGCCCATGATTTGTTACTTTTCTCTTTTAATTTGTGATAGTTTATTTTAATTAATTAATAAGACAGATTAATGCTGATAATTTCCACGAAAGTAGTTACAATTCTTTGTTAAAATTTTATCCAAGTTCTCTTCTAGTCAAAAATACCCATTAATGAGATGCAAGCCATTTATAGACTACCATAAATAATAACAGTACTGGACATGATATACATGCTGTGTGTAAAATTTAGGATTAAGGATTGATATTAAGACTATGAATTTCCCAGTTTCACTTGAGATTCTCTGCTGCTAGGTTTCAATGCATATGGGTTTAAATTCTCCAAGCCTTGAGGTGATTTGAAAAGTCCAGAATTTGAAAGTAAAAATTCACATAGAGTTTATGGAATTGCTAATATCCTGTTTGCATGTTAAAAGAGGGATTTTAATGTATAACTATAATTGGTTACAATTTGAACAAATCCCCATGTCTCTCTTTGGGCTCATGTGAGTGAAGTTTTAAGTGGATTGACAACAGCTCTTGAGAAAAAAATCACGGCAGCAAGGAATATTATGGAATATAGCTGCAGAATTTTTTTGCCACCTACAGAGTGTAAAAGGCTATTTTGGTTTCCATCATTTCCTCACTCATATTTTCAGATTACAAGCCATGGTGACAAATGACACATTATTTTATATAAGGGTGCCAGATACCAGTAAATGAAGTATTTTTGTGAAGCTTAGTTTAGGCTAGTTGTTTGGAAAAAAAGAGGGAATATGTTCATAGACTTCTTTTGACATAATTTTGTGGATTATTATCAGTCTGTGAATGGAAATTAAAAGCAAAACAATATAATCAGAAATTGGGAAAATGCTCCTCATTTGCACCTTGATATAGGAAGTACCAAAGTGGTTATAGATGATCATGTGATCTACTTTTATAAAAGGTGACACCTGTCCTTGATGGTGTTATATGTACTACTTTCACTGCTATCTTTTCCAAAAGTGGATATCGAAAATAGATTAATCCTATTCTCACAGAATCAATTAATAACCCATCAGCAATGATGTGTTCCCAGAGGTGATAGGACCTGCTACAGGAATGGAAAATCTAATGTTGCAGAGATATTGGACAAAAACCACTGTCTATTTCCTAAAGCGTCTTGACATCTTTCTTATATATTCATGTTACTTGTCCACTACAACTGGTAGTCTCTTTTTCCATACACTTTTTAAAAGCCTGAGTTCTCTGCTCTATATTTCCCAGCACTTTCAAAATGAGGCTTATGTGTGACAGACATATGAACAAGTGTTTGACTGCCAAATGTCAGAATCCCTGCCCACAATCAAAGTGAGCTATACTTTCAGAAGAAAAAAAATATATATAGGATGCTGTAGCAATTTTGCGAAGAGAAAGAAGAGAAGAGAAGAGAAGAGAAGAGAAGAGAAGAGAAGAGAAGAGAAGAGAAGAGAAGAGAAGAGAAGAGAAGAGAAGAGAAGAGAAGAGAAGAGAAGAAAAGAGAAGAGAAGAAGAAAAAGGAAGAGAAAATGATCTCTTGTAGATTGGTAGTCAATACGGTTTTACCAAGGCCATTTGCTTGCTTGATGGGTAAAATTCTTCCTTCATTCTCATATTTTTTAAACAATGGCAATTTATTTTCATGCTTAGCCTCTATTTATTCTCTTTTTAATGCTGTCCCTCCTTTGCCGCTCCATTCTTGTTGGTGACTTGAATGGTGCCCAGCTGCTGAAGCTGAAGAATCTAAATCAGAAGCCAATCTACCATCAGCTTATTTTGTGAAATTTCTTAATTCTCCACACTACACAAAAACAATTCTGGCTCAACCGCTCTGACTATAAATGTTGCTTCATGTTATGTTGTTGACTACATCTTAAGTTTACCTGACATGTAATGTAAAAGTCTTATGTTGTGTTTATGCTGCCTGAAGCAAAAATACTACACAAATATATAACCTTCTAATTGTATGTAAAACTGGAACAAACACTTATTTCATGCAATATGTTTGATAAGTAAAAAAATACTGCGCACTCTTTTCACCTGGTTTGGTAGACTTCATCTTCAGCATATTCTTAGTGGTAATGAAACTTGCAGCATATATGTATTTTAATAAATGTAGGAATAGTTTGAAAGATACTGCATTAAAATGTAACAGCTTTCTCTTTTGAAGTGAAACTTTCTTTCTTGCTTGAGCTATCCGTTCTTCATCAACATACAAAGAATGAAGCGGAAGGTCTCCATGAAAGATGACCGACCTTCCTTCAGATGGGGAAACATGGTGTGTACCAACTAATATATAGGTGACTTTGATAGTGAAAACTGAAGAGGTTTTCCCTGTTAGAATTTGTAGAGTGTGGGACTGACTCTAGACAAAGTAATTAAAAGATCATAAAATATTATTTGTTTCCGCTTTGTTGAAAAACTTTTCTCTTGGGTGTTTTCAGCAGGGCATGAAGAAAGTGGATTACAGTTCCACTTCACTTCTGTCTCTGATTAGTTTTTGGTTCATTACATTTCACTTATTTCAATTCTCAGACATATATTTCAATCATCTCAGCCCTCATATATGTACAGTTTCAATAATTTATTTTTTCAGTCTTGTCAGGAGAACTGTCAGTTCAACCTACCCAGTCTTTCAATAGAGACACAACTGGACAAATAGCCTGGTTAGCTTGTAGCTATTAAGAGCTCTGTTGACATCAATTCAATACTAAGAAACAAAGAAAGATAAAGATCTCTATCTCAAAATGAGAACTGAAGTACAAATATGTTCAATTAGGCAAGAAACTTATAACTTCATTTTCTAATGTATTTATCAACACAGCAGTTAGCCACATTCTTCAGAGCAACTCTAGTTTTGCATTTAGCTTGCATGAAGCTGTCTTTTTAAATCTTTTCCCCCCTCAATAGCTCACTGCACTTTATTGAAAGTAATATTTATAAAAGGAGCACGTAAGGAACAGAAACATTTTTGTTTCTACCAGCTTGGTTGAATAAAAGTCTTTAATTGTACGATGCCTGTGAAAACCACTTTTCTTCACAAAAAGCCTAAAGAAGTTGAAGGGAAAAAGTGTTGTCAGAGGAGCTATAGAAAAACAAAGCGCAATCTCCTTTTAGCGGACTTTTAATCGTGACTACCCTCCCTGACATCCTCAGCCTAAATGCAGAGAAACTGCTTCCAAGAGCTGGAAGGGCCCCCAGAGGATGCGGGTGAGACCACATCTGCTCCCCTCACTAAATTTAGCAAAAACCCAACGACGGCCAGGGTCTCCCCCACACCAAGGAAGGGCAGGGGCTCCACGGGATTCCCCTGCCCGCAGCTCTCCGCAGCGCCGGCGTGCGGCGAGCCCGGCTGCCGGCATCTCTGCGGGGAGCCGGCCGGCCAGAGCCGCGGAGCGCGGTGCCGAGGGGCGGCTCCGGCGGCGGCTCCCCTTGGGCTCTCTCCTGCTGCTTTTCCCTGCTGCGTTAATTCTCCTCCGGCCTTCGCCGTGCCAGGTTGACTTCTGGCGGCCCCGTCCACGGGGAGATGCGTCTTCCGCGCGGCGCCCGCCTGTGCGTATGGGGGTGTGTTCGTGTATGTACATACATATATATATGTATTCTATACATGGGTGTGCCTGTGTAAGTGACTGATAGCTGCGTTAGAGCGTGTCGTTGCAGCGCTGTCCGACGGGGAGAGCCATGCCTGCGGGCGATCTCTGGCAGGACGCCGTGTGCGCTGCTGGAAGCACGAGCGTGCAGAACAGGAGGGCGAGGATCACGCAGAGCTCTCAGGAGGGAAGCTTGTCCCTAACTCCTTCTGCTCCCTTTGGGCCCCTTCCTTGTCCGAGACAGCCCGGAACAGCGGGGCTGGCTGTGCGCCGGTCGCGGTGGGCGCCGCAGAGCCGTGCTCCGGGTTAGAGGCTGGGAGACGGGGAGGGGAGAAGGCAGCGCCGCTGCCGCGCCAAGCCAGCCAGGCAAAGTGATAGAACCGGCACCAAATTTCTTCCCAACATAGTGGTGGTGGTGGTGAGGGGATCGATGTACATTCCCTTTGGCGAGCAGCCAGCCGAAACCCAGTCACACAGCTGGCAGAAAGGGCAACCTGGGCAGCTGAGCAAAAGCGGAGGCTCAGTGAGGCAGGAGGGGGGCAGATAACTTTCCTGCCGGGCACGGGGTGAGCGGGCAGCCGCAGCTCCCTAGGACCGGTGACAGCTCCACGGGCTCCGGGCGAGCGGGCTCTCCCGTTGCCCGGGGAATCACCGTCTCCCCCGGGCGGCTCGCCGGCTCCGGCGCCGCACCCGGGGGTCGCGCTCACCCAGTGGTCCCAGCTCACCCTCCCCCTGCCCGTGGGAAGCGGCTCCCTCGCCGCCCGCTCCCCTCTCTCCGGCACGGGGGCCGGCGCGGGGGAGGGCTGCGCGTCACCGGATCTGCTGGCGCCGGCAGCGGGGCGGCGTTANCGCTGCTCCCCGCACGCCCCCGCACTGCGCCCCCGCTCCGTCTCCGGGAAGGGCGCGGGGAGCCCCACGCTCCCCCTCAGCGCGGCGGCGGAGTTCGAGCCGGCGGCGGCGGCCGGGGCGCAATGCCGTGTTAGCCGGCGGCCCGCCCCGAGGTAGCGCAGGAGGGAGGGAGCGCGAGTTGCCGGGGCTGTGGCTGACACCATGGGCACCGGGCGGGGGGGCGAGGCGGCCGGGGGCCCTGCGGTCCT
>VWYI01036714.1:51180-82148 GCA_013399455.1 Anthoscopus minutus | reverse complement strand
CGGGCTCCCTGCGCTCCTCGGCTGAGCCCGGGGATGTGCCGGCGCCCGGAGGAATTATTTTGGAACTAGCACGGAGCAGTGGGAGGAGGACGAGCGGCACAGTGTTTCACAGCTGCGAGGAGGTCGTCCGGCGGTGCTGTATAGGCAAGTAAGGGCTTGCTTCATTTTCGGTGCGTTCCCTTCGTCTCGAGTGACTTTTTTTTTTTGCAGCTGATGGTCGCTTGCTCCCAGTTCGGAGGCAGGATGGTCGGTGGGCGCCAGCAGCAGTTCTCAGGGGTTGAGGTGCGGGGGATTGGTGGCCGGGATTGCAGAGGAGCCCGCTCCAACTCCGGCGGAGTCCGCCGCGGGCATCCCGGTGGTGCGGTGCTCCGGCGCATAGCCGGGAAGGAAGCTCTGTATCCCAGCTCTTCCCACTTCTGCAACTATAAGAGATGATGCCTTCTTACAGGCATTTCATAATGTAAAATGCCTTCTCCTCTTTGCTGAGCTCCTACTAAATTGTAGGAGTCCCTTAATTGCTTTCCATCAGTGCTTCTTGTGGGAGAGAGGATAGATGCGTGTTATCCTTTCATACGCACTTACGGATTCAGATAGTGAACCCAGAGTTTTGATTTTTATGCCCTTAACTTCCTTGTGCCCTGCCTGGTGTTTTTCTTTGAGATGCTCTTGCTCTGAGGTTATGGTTTGTCCAGCCTTGTTTGTTTACTTTTAGCCTGTGGATATTTATTGCTATACTTGACATGGCTATGAAATGAAAAGTTGACTGTAATTTATTGCAGTGTATGGAGGACAGATTGCAGGCAGGGGACTAATTTTGCTCTCAGAGGAACTCCACTTCAAAGGAAGAGGCCCATGGGGCTGTAATCTCCAGCTGAGAACTCAGAGAGCTCAGAGTAGACTTGTCACACTGCAAAGAACGAGTTCTGTTCACCTTTCAGCAGTGATAGCGTTTAAGCTAAGCTGCCTGCCTTCCCGTACCTGTGAAACGATCTGACTCTGAAATGCAGGGAATAGAGATGTGAATTCTGGGCAGTTTTGGGAGAAGGCAGAACTTTAGACATTGTTTAATTAAGTTTGCTCTTACTGATTTCCTCAGTGTCTTCTCTATGAGCCTGAAAACTGCAATCTGTTACAGTGACCTCGATGCATGTTGTATTCTAACATAAAAGCAGCATAGAATTAAAGTATTTACATAGATTTACAGCTAAGCTCTGAGGTTTCACTGGGAGCTCAGTCAGTTTCAGTGAAGGTGGTAGTTTCAGAAGGGACCCTGGGCATGGCATGTGTGTGGGAAATATCATGGGAAAATAACTTACTAACAGTGATGAAAGTAAAAGTTGCAGTGTTGGAAACTTATGTTTCTGCAGAAATGCTGCTGTGTGTGAAATGTCTGTTGAGTTTTGGATATTTTGTTTTCTAATCAGTGAGATCTACACTGAAAGGAGTGTGTGCCTGTGTGTGGCAATCTCAAGGCTTCCTAGGTTAATGCACTTTGAGTTTTAAGTAGCAAAAGATATTTATATGCACTGGAATACACATTTTTACGTAGATGCAAGATTGACATGGTTTGATTAAAAAATATTGAAATTTCAGTATGATGAACGTGTAACTAACTCAAGTTTATAGCTGAAAGATAAACTAATCCTTTCCCATAATGGTGGAAGGTAAACTGGCTGAAGGGAATGCCATTTGTTTCAGTGCAGTTTATGGAGAATGTTCCTGTGGTTTGTTCATATTTCTGTCTCTCTGATGATGCTGTGAAACACAATTAGAATAACTGCTGCTAGACAGTGGGATGCAAGCCTATCTGTTACTTAAAACATTCAGCTTTTTCTGCCTCATATCAAAAAAGGTATAGTTTTTGGCAAAGTCTGCCTATCGTTCTATTGTAGTAATTCCTTCCTCTGTTGCAGAGTGGCAGGCTTTCACTAGGCATGTGCAAAGGAGAACATGAAACGCTGAAGCATGCACTGATCTGGAATTCATTTTGGCTATGTATTACATTTGAGGTTTCCACAATTAGCATAAGTAAGTGCTTGTGCATGATTATATGAAGAAATGGGGTTTAAAAATTGTTAGTTTTGTCACTTCTGATACATATTACAGACTTCTTCCTTTTTAGCCCTTCAAACTAATCAAATGCTATACTCAGTCTTTGCCTGGAAAGGAAGATAACATAATTTAATGATTTATCATTTGGCTTTTGCGGTGTCTTGTCCCATAGCTATGAGATAATCTGAAGAAGGTCCCCATCACTGAATTAAAGAGCATGATGCTGTATACTTTCACTTAAAGTCAGATTTTCCCTCTTTTACGTGGCTAAAGAACTGAGTTTTCACAAGGTCTAAGAAAAAAAATGTTTCTTTTTCTTCAAAAGTAAAAAAGAAAAGGGAAGATAAGACATGAGGTCTTTAAAGATTTCATTAAAAACATCCACTTTTAAGGTGTTAATCAACCTCCTTTACCTTTACACATTTTCTTTATCTTTTACTCGGTACTGGTCAGAAAGCCTTCCTGCATATTGATACTTTATTTTACAATGTGTGTAGTTCTTAATTTTGAAAATTCAGGAGTGGCTGTCATGCACTTCACTGTAAGACTATTCTAGAATATTATTTAATGTTCTGCATCCCACTTGGCTTTTATAGTTTGAATCAAAGATTTCCAAAGTATTCTATATTCACATTTATAGTATGCATTTTTGTATTAATTCAGTGTAAATCTCTTTACTAGGGAAGATTGTTGACCTTGATTCAGAAATTTCAGAGCAAGCTCAGAAGTTATTTTTTTCTTCCTAATTTTTTTCATATTTGCTCAGTTATGCTTTTTGGCGTTTTGGGCATAGCTTTCATGAACTGACAGCAGAATTCAAAAACTGTAAGCAAAATTAAAAAACACCAACAATGAAATGTGATTTTTCTAGTCAGCCCAACCCAGTTGAGTGTGTAATTTATATTTATCAATTTTAAATTGATATTAAGTCATACAAATATTAAGTCATACAAACAAGAGCTGTAGTCTGCTCTCAGTTCTTCTCTCTGAAATGCTTAAGTAAGTACCATTTCTTCAATCTTATACCCTAGCACTGGTCCTTGTGCCCGAGCTGTCAGTATTTCTTTCTGGTAGTCATTGCCAGATCTGCTTGCATTCTTTGTTAAAAAAGAGTTGTTGTGAGTGATAAGAAACATCAAATGGAATTAGTGTGTCATATTTCTTGGCCCTTCACATGGCTGAGCTTTCAGTTCAGGTTTCCACAGAGAGGCCTGAATGGGGTTGGGTTGAGTGCCAATATGAGTCTGCTACATCAATGTGTACCTCTGGCAGTAGGCTGTGACACTAGCTCAGCACAATTACAGAGATAAACTTCTGTATTTGCTCAGAGTTTTATCTGCCATAACTGGTAGAGTCAGAAAGCCTTACTGTTGTGGCCAAGCTAGGTTTTCTGCATTCCTGTTGCAGATCAAAGGAAACAGAGAAAGCATACGTTAAAAAAACCAAAAACCCAGAACTCAAACCAGGTCATGTCTCAAAGATAATCAGCACCAGGGAATGCAGTGGAGGCACATCCAGGGAAATTTGCACATATATTTAATTATCCAAGGAGGAAATTATTATTCATCTTGAGAGATTGATTTAGTCTTGAGAGATTGATTTAGTAGGTGATGTGTCTGCCCCTTATGAAGAAGAGGAGCTACATGATATGGAAACAAAGCTTTTTTCCACTGCACGCTTCAGTTGTGGCTGTCACTGTCATTTGGGACTCTAAGCCTTATCTTCAGTAATTAGCTCAATTGGCCAAAAGAGGTGGGATGCTCGGTTGTGTGATGAATCTGGTGCTGCAGCAGCCAAGGGTTGGGTTGTTTCCTGGGGACTTCTTCTCTTCAATTTATTAAAGTAATGAGTAGAAGAAAACTAATCAAGAAGAGTGTTTGGGATGAGATTAATTATATGATTTTTTTCTCTGGTTTTTTTTTTTGGGTAGTGTTGGGCAAAACCATAAAAGTTCTTCACTGTGATACTTATGTGAGAGTAGCAGTAGTTTTGACTGGCATATGTAAATATATATATATTATTTATTTATTTAACGTAACAAACTAACTAAATAAATATTCTATAAAGTGAACATGTTTGCGCATGAAGTCAGAGCGTGGATAAATGATACAGCTGGACGCAGTTTGCTCTGCCACTCAGGCATTTCAGAGATAAGGAAAGGATGATTTATGAAAGATTGTGCTATGTGTTCCACAGTGAAAAGCAGGAGGTCCCTCATGCCAGGAGCATGACTGGAAAACAATCATGCCCTGAGGGTGGCAGTGGATGTTCCCAGTGTGGAACAAAACTTGGAGTAGAGTGAAGGTCCCACACTGGTGCTCACAGGGTGCTTTTCAACAGCCACTGAAATTCCTGTGTAAGATCTGGTTAATGTGAAGGCACTGATGCTTTACTGCTTTAATATTGGTGTGTATACTGAGTCTGTGAAAGAACTCGTGGCTTTAGGGATGCTGTGGGTGCAACTGATTGGTTGCTCAATTCCTCTGGTGGTTATCATCTGAAACAGGGATGAGTTTTTAATTTTTTTTCTATGAAGTTTGTTCCTGGCTCTTAGATTTGGGTGTTCATTCCTTGGTTGGTTGAGATTTTGGTTCAGAGATATGCTTTTAAAACTGATAAACATCAGGCACTTCTGAAGTGTTCATTGCTTGGGGCTTCTGAGATAACACCAGAGGAGGAACAATTTATTTATTGGATTATTCTAAAGTTTGGCTTTATTTTATTTTTTGTTCATTCTCAGTGTGTTTTTTTCAAGCAGTGAACAGTGTACTTGGTTTCATGTTGAAGATGTTAGAAATGGCATTTTAAGTAAATTGTATTCTGATTTTGGTCAAATTATTCAAATAGACTCATTTAAGTGTGAATAAAAACTGATTGAGTAAAACAAAACACATGCCTTTTCCCCTCTACTTTTTGTATTAAATTTATTTTTGTATTAAATTTATTTAAAATTATGGTTAAAAACTTACTTAACCATAAGTAAGTGAGAATGGGAGTGCTGTTTGTGGCATTCATATTTCTTCTGCTTTCTGTCAAAAACTGAAGGGAATTTTATTTTCTTGTACAAATGACAGACTGTTGTGAGTGATAGTAATCATATCCTCTGATTCTTTCTTGGCGTAAAGACTGTTTCGCTGTTTTTATTGAATTTAGTGTAAAAATGTCATTGGTTTCAACAGGTATGATACTGGAAACTTGGGAATATTTAAAAATCTCTTTAAATTTTGATATTCATACTTAGTATAACTGTTAATATTTGCCTTAATATAAAGCACTGATTCTTAATTACAGAATTGTTTCTAAAATGCTTTGCTTTTTTGCATTTGCTATGCTAAATATATCTTCATTCATAATTATGTAAGATTGCTTTTTCTAATTTCTCTGTATGCCAAAATGTTTTGATTGACTCTTTTAACAGTTCTGAATAATGAACTGTATGCTTCAGCTTCAACGACACAAATGGACATTGATTTTCTTTGACTTGCTTTTGACCCCTAAATAAGTAGAGTCATTAGAATTGTGCTTGAAAGAGCTTTGCTCTCTCTCCTATCATTTTATATATATTATAAAAAGGCTTTGGGAACTAATCTATGCTAATCAGATATTTTTCATCTGAAAAAGGAGGGGAAAATCATCAGCTCTACAGTTGTCTTGCAGCTCTAGGTTTCATCACTCACAGCTGTCTGCCTGTATCCATTACCAGTTGGTATTGCAGCTGTATGTCCCTGAATGCAGCAGAATTCACAATCAGTTCTTCTCACGACTGTTTAATTGGTTATTAAATGGAAAACATCGAGGTGAAGTGTAAGAGTTTGGTCAGTGCACTGCAGTTGTTTTTAAGTAACAAAATACGCACTGATGCATGTATAGAGTTCCTCACTCAAGATAGGTTTTGAGTAAAAGTCAGCATCATATCTGTATCACTACTGATTTTAATGTCTGGAGTGCCTTCATTCTCATTCTGTGAGTTATGTGCTTTACTTTTTTATGGAGCAGCTTTATGGACACAGAATGAAAAGGTAAAATGTGGAATATAAAAAGGTAAAACATAGAAGTAGTCTTTTCAAAGTCAGCTGGAGAAATGGATGCAAGAGCAGCTTGAGTTTAAGGTGCTGAAGGGTAGGCGTGGTTGACATGTTAAGAATGGGGCAAGATACGGCCCTTCCAGGGGTGCAGTTCCTGGGAAGGACTCCCTGTCCTTAAACTAAACAACTCCATTAACCTAAATGCAAATATAGCCACTCTACTGCTTTTTCAGCTGGAGCAACTTCTCTGTCAGATACAGTGACATTCGTGAAGGTGGTTTATTGGAGGAAGCATACTGCAACTGTGCTAGAGGCAGTGCCAAGCAAAGTGTATAGTATGACAGCATCTGATGATGATCACCTCTCTTTTTATTTAAGCTCACTGAGATAAGAAAGCACCTTCCTGGATAATTGAATGCATGAGGAGATAATTTCTGTCTTCGCTGTGTCATTAGTCTTTCAGCTAGTTAATTCCAAAGCATTTGTAGTAATAGTTCATCATATGCTTCTTTTCACAACTTACTGTCTTGTGCAGTTGTGATGTTGTCTGGGCTGGTTCCTTGGGGTGTCATAATTAAAATTGCTTAGATTTCAGTTTATTAATCTGTGTAATTCATCAGCTTTCCTTTTCACTACATTAAATAACTTACTTAATCTCTAAAGGGAGAGTTGATCTTAATGACCAGTGATTACACATTGTATTATTCTCAATGTTTTCAATGCTATTTATGTTTGAAAAGTTTTCTTGCTAATTTAAAAAATATAAACATTCTGATTTATGGCAGGTGGATAAGAGTTTTCATTGCATGCTTTGATTAATGTAGACAACCATTGTTAATAGTGATTTGATGTTTCTCACTATGCTCCTGCACAACATACCCTTTCATGTACATCTTGCTGCCTTTTTTTAACCTCTTCAGGATGCTACAATACTTCTTTCTGAAATGAAAATCCCAGGGTTAATCTCAAGCATTATGCCCCCATGTGATACATCTTATACCCAGTTGATTGCTTTCTCAGATCTTTCTTGTATTTTTTTTTGCTGTGTTTCTGTGTATTTATGTACAACTCCTTATTGAGATTAATATATAATTCTTATAAACCCTGTGTTTACAGCAACGAGTCCATGACTTTTTCTCTTTAAAATGAGATTTGGTTTTTGGTTTTACTGTTAACTTTTTACTATTATATATTAGCAGTATATGTCTAACTGCACTGGTGTTTTTTTGGGAAAAACTCCCAACATTCTGGGAAATAAAAAGTAAAATATTTGGGCATCAGTATCCATCATCTTCCTTTTAGTCTAAAGAATATGGAAAGACATAACATTTCCCCTCCTAGTTACTGCATGATAGTACTGACCACTATGTGTATACACCTGTATGCCTTCTCTACAGGTTTTTCATGGCTGTGGAACTGTCAGCCTGAGATCACAAGTAGCTGGGGTCATAAAGGTCTAGCCAAACTGCATGAAAGAAGGCAGTAAAATGTAGTGGGTTTGCTTTTTCATTCTTTATGCTGTGATAGAAAGAGGATATATATGACCCTTGAAAAGAGGAAAAGGTGAATAGTTGCATTTCTAGACAGAGCACAGAGAGAACTGCGAGAAGGACAGAAGCAAGATATTTGATGATAGTGTTTCTGTCTGTGTTTTTGAGGGGAAAGAGGTGCTTTCCAAGACTGCAATTGTTCAGTAATCTTCATAATTGCATCCTTGAAACACAGACTGCTGCTTGTGAAGAGTTCTGCCAGAAAAGTATTCCCTTTCCATATGAGAAATGTCTGGGCAAGGCTGTGTTTCATTGTTCTCCAAAACTTCCTTGCCTTCCCCATATTTAAAGCAGGACCTCATGTACAAGAATTCAGTTGCATCCTTAGACGGGCTACTTCCTTCTGCAAATGCATCTGTGGATGTAGTTGAGAAGCTCTGTTTTTTTGGGCTGAGGTTAGCCTCAAAGTGCACAAGAAGCAACAAGGAAATCATTGAGCTTCTTGTGTTGGCTTTTTTTAGGAAAGATGCAAAAGTGTCATCATCAGATTTCTCATTCCTTTTGCCCTGCAATACCTCTGTCTTAAGCTGAATTCTGCCATAAATTTAGCTTCCTACACACACCTGTTTTTAAAATAGACTCTACAGTATTCAGATGTTGATGGAGACTACACGAAGTTATGGATCTCATTTCACAATTCTAATTTCTGTAGGAGAGTTGTCTGGACATCTTACTTTCCATCAAGTAGATCTGGGAAATACAGCTTGGAAGCACCTCTAGGGGCAACTCTGAAAATATAAAAACAAGATTCTATGACTTCTAAATGCTAACTCTGATTCAGAGAAAGTAGATGAGAAGGAGGCTGCTTTCATGGATCAAGTGTCAATATTACTTGAGTTAGAAAGCTTAATTTCCATTCCTCATTTTATGGAAGCAGAATTGTCTTTTCTGGATGGCACGAAGTATCTTGGATCTTCCTACTTATAATATCTCTCTCTGGAGGCATTTAAAGTGCTGAAAAAAACCTCTGCACAAAAGCTTGCAAAACCCGTGAAGCACTTTGAAGTTCTGCAAATGTCAGTTTTGCAGCTTTATGCTACATAAGTAGCTGGAGATGCTATTGTGGGAAAAGCTAGTCCTTCATCTTTAAAAAAAACCTCCTCCTAGTAGTAAACTGTATTTGTGAGTGTATAAACTGTATAAACTGTCCCGTTATGTGTTCAACAGCTGTGGTCAAAATCCATCTGTTTGCCAAAGATTTTCGTTAGCTTAATAAGAAGGTTGAATTGCATAAATACCATCTTTTATTTGAAAGATTTTTTTTACCACCATACATCTGAAATACACTTCTTGTGTTTAGGAATCATGATAACCCGAAAACATTCTTTTAAGTATTACAGTGTAATGCTAGACATCAAAATTATGGTCTCTAATACAAGCCAGTTGTTTTCACTGTTAGGGACAGTGTTTGACTTTTTAGTTTCAGACTTCTTATTCAGCGTAGTGAATGCTCTAGATTGTTCCCAATCTGTATGTACCAATAACACATACCTAGGCAGCTTTCAATTTAGGACGAGGGCTCCTCTGGAGTCTGCAAATCAAGTCTTCAGAATGATATTTAGAACTTTAAAATAATGGAAAGTAAAAATCCATGAAGCAGTAAATTATAAAAATAACTTGGTGTGTTACATGCAGCAGGTACCTGAAGTGAATGGCGCTGCTGCTCATCATCTGAAGGCTTCTGGAGGTACTGCTGCTCCCAGTCTGTAGCTGCTGGAAAAGACACTGTATGTTCTCTGTATAGAGAAGTTGTCCTTGGGGTAATGCTCATGGCAGCTGTATTGCTGATTTCCATAGCAGCCTGCCTACAGTTACTTGGAAGAGTGCAGGTGTTTTGCACGAGCTGGACAGGCATGATGTGTGACTGAATCAGCTCCTTCCTCAGCCATGGGGAGGATGTTCTTCCACTGCACCCTCAGTTTTCATCAATCTGTGAAGCCTTTGATTTACTGAAATACTCAAGGCAGCTTTTGAAGTGTGAAATTATTATATGATGGTCCCTTCTGTCTGACTAGCACCCAGTGTGTAAGGCCTTGCTGAGGTGCTCCTGTTAAAAGCTTGGACACAATATTTCTGTTACAGGTCAGCAAACATGCTGCAGGTGGTTGCTTGTGGCAAACACCACATTTGGGATGGTGTCGGGTTATACCCAACATTTAGGGTGGCCTAACTAGTCCAACCCCCTGAGTTCTTTGGTTTTATGAATGAAGCAGAGGAACCTCTTTTTGGTCTTCAGGGATTGTTTATTATATCTTATCATAAGTTCTGAGCCACAGGTGGTACAGGCTCTGTTCTCTTACAAACACAAGGCGATTCTGCTCTCAAGGAGACAAAATGTTCCCTTATATACAAAACAAACAATCCAATTATTTAACACTATGTATTCTAAACATATGTTGTTATTTCTTTTCTACCAATAACTAGTTATCAATCTATTCATGTAACGTGGCACTGCAGCAAACTCTATCCAACAAGATTGTGCTCTTAACACTACAGAAAATGGAGTAAGTGAAGGAGAAGAAGGGAAACTGAGGCAATGCCTGTAATCCTCCATCTTGAACCCTCACTTACATCCATAGTAAATAAAGCCTAAAGAATACATTTTCACTAAGCAATAATTACCAGCTACACTACTATTCTAATTCACACTTGGGTTGTTTCCAACGCCTCAGAAAGCTTTGGAAGCTTTCTCCACAGATGGAGGTTGAAAGGAGTGCTTTCTTGAGAGTCAGGAGTCCTCAGGACAGGCAGAGAAATATTCAATCCATCCTGGGTTCCCACAGAATGGGTGTTCTGCCCCAAAAAGCTTGGGCTCTGTTGGTCCTCACAGCCGTTACTGATGTCTCTCTCTGTCTCTCATGTTGCATGTTATAACCCATCGTGTCAGTTGCTCCTGTGTTTGCAATCCATCAGCATCAGGAAGGCTATGCATTAGATTTTTCCTGGCCCTCTTCTCGGTTGGTATCTTGCAGGACAGCATGTGATTAGTTATGGTTATTTATGAGATTCATAGTTCTGAGACTTCCTTTTGGCAAACCTGTGAGATCTTCAGCATAATAATCCTATAATGTTGTGATATAGTGATATAAAAGTACATCATTCAGGGAAGAAGTGGTATGTGGGGAATTTTCTTTTTTGTCTTTATGTACAGCAATGAGGATATATGGCACCTCTTTGAGATACAGGTATGATAGAAATGACATGAGAGAAAAGACTTATCAACTCATCTGTAAAACTTCAGGAATAATGTTTGTTTCTGTTTCTGGTTAGTGATACATACATACAGAGAATATATTTCTTTTAAATAGCCATAAGGCATGATTTTTGCTTTTCAGCCAGTTTTTCCCTGAAGGGAAGACAAAATTGCTAATTTGAGAACAGCTCATTCTGATACTTCTGAGGATGGTCCCTAGTTAGAGCTTCAGACTCATGATTTCCCCCTACAGTATTTCTGTTGTATGCTTTACTGGCTTCCAGCTTGGTCGGTGTATGTTTTACACATATTTTTGTGCTGAGTAGATAAATATCTGTAGCAGATAAATATCATATGTGTGTCAAATGATATACTATGTGCTTCCTAGCCTTGATAGCCCTGGAATTCGGAAATTTGTAATAAAATCATCTTTGATCATGAAAACAGCCACATTACATGTCTGAATTTTCTTGTGGCTTCTGTTACACCTATGTAAAGTAGAGAGTGGCCTATGGTTGTACAGGGATTGACCCTCTTTTAAATAATCTTTCTCAGTTTGCATACCCTTTCTCAAATCTATTCAGAAGTACAAGTAGGGATCATCCTTCTGGCCTATTAAATCTTCTCTTTACATCTCTCTGCTAGTTCTTCCTCTCTCACATCAAACTGAATCTCTCTTTTGTTTTCAAAGGTTTTGTTTAGTAAAGCCAAGCATTAGGCACTGTATTTGGCAGCTTACTGAGGTTTTTGTTCTTACCACCGGCCCATCACTGTCTGAATTGCCCGAAATTTCCACAATATATATTTTTCTGTCCCTTATGAAAGTAAAAACTCTCTACTTGAAAATCTGCCTTTATAACATACGATTGTCATCTTCTACTAGGATGCTTGAAGTGGGTTTCCATCTGGACTGATTGCAAGCCTAAATGAGAAGTTTTTATTCAATAGATCATTTTCAATAGTTTTGTAGCAATGACTTTATATAATTCAGTGAGATCTTAATGCCTATTTATTTTAATGATGGAAATTCCTTTTTTCACATTTTTGTCCTGTTAATCCAATAATAATATCTACTCTTTGTACACTGCTTTGTATTAATATATCATGGCTCAGAGCATGAAAATAATGTTTCTTGTTTCAGTAACTACACTTGACTATTTAAATTTAAACTATTTAATATACATTTCTTTGGTGAAATTGCAGATACTTGATGTGAATATTTTTAGAGGTCTGCCTTTGGGCAATGCATAACAGACAAGGGTAGATTTCATGGAAATTTACTTACTGTTTGATAAGACATCCGTGTTTTCATTATGGAGGAATCTTCAGCATTGAGGGCAGTGGACTTAGATCTGTTTGCATTTACTTAGCAACAGAAAATTCAAAGTCAAGAGTTTGAAAATACAGGAAAAGGATTTAAGAATGAACAGCTCGATCAAGTGAAATTACGTGTTAATTTGAATGTACAGTGAATTAAAAAAATGCAGTGAATTAGTGAAGAGACTAATTCGCTTGCTCTTGAATCCAGACTGTGAAGATGTGACATGTAGGGAGACCCAAAAAGAAGGCATGGTGTTCACTGGCTCCACTCTGAGTCACTATCATGCTCATGAAATGTTGGTGTGAGCAATGAGCATTCCAGTGAGTGGGTAGTGCTGGATGACTGCACAGCTGACCTGCCTCCTCCTTCCAAAACAGATCTTGGTCTTTTGTTATACTCTAGAATCTCTTCTTCAGCCGTTGTAGTCCAAAATAACAAAGCAACCAACTGTACTGCTGGAAGAGAGCAGTGGTGAACCTGTTTTAACCAAAGAGAGGAGAGTGGGTGTGGTTTCGTCAGAAGCTGTGTGAACAACTGGTTGTTAAACTGGTCTGTTGCAATATTTTTCAAGTTGTCTTATCTATACTGTAGAATTTTACCTCAAACTTTTCTCTATATAATATTTTTGTTACTGAAGTTTAAGAAAATTTCAAAACTGTAGGTTTTAATTTGAACCTATTTTTTTCAGTTTGGCAATGCAAAGTGTATGGAATAGAGCAGGGTCTCAACAGTGAACTGGAACTCAAAATTAGATTTGCTCTGTGATCACATAGATTTCTGCACATTGCATAAATTTCTTTTGGTTCATTTATCTCACTTAGCTTAAATTCACACTTTGTGCACACATGGTTAGCACTTGGAGACTTCATTGATGAATGGTTACGTAAAGGTTTATTTCCAGTTGTTAGAGACAGTGGATGTGTACAGTGTGTTAGATATTGATTTACATGCAGTTTTGGTTTCTCAGAATGTTTTTCATGATCTCATAGCAAATTACTGTGTACTTGGTCACTACTTTCTCTGATGTATTATTTTTCAAAGAACATTACACAAACCTGGAAAATAATTTGATTTGTTGTAGGAGCCTTTAAAGTAGATTGGCCTAAATCTATTCATGACATCAATTAAATTTATTATAAAGTCATATTTGCTCATTTAGCAGTCTCTGTCTTAACTAATACATTGCAAGGCAGAAAACTTGGAAGTCTTAGAATTCATGTACTGTAATACACAGTTGAAGGGATCTCTCTGCAACCATTGTGTCTGTGAATAGAGCCACAACTGCTGAATAAGCATTTTATTTTTCTACTACAGCACTGTAAAAGGAAATAGTGGGTTATTGTTTAGATAGGTATAAATTCCCTAAATAAATTGCACTTTTGTTTGTATTTTAAAAAACCCACAATTGAACAGATGGGAAAGTAGCCCATGCTGCTTCTCAAACTCTGACTTAAAAAAAGAATCTTTTCCTACATTAGTATTTAATTTCAAAACTGCTATGTAGGCAAATGGGCAAATCTGTATATGGATCTGTTACAATGTTACATTTTTCCTGTTATCACAATAATTAAAATAAAACTGAAATATAGGAATAATTTGAATGAAAGTGGAAAGATAACCTAGTATGAAGCCAGCTAGAAAACACTGTCAGACCAGTTATTAACATTTGCTTTAGGATGACTTCACCATCTTACTAAGTACTCATGTTCTGGCAAGGCCTCTGAAGTATGAGACATGTGCATGTAGGATTAATGGAAAACACTGAGTAAATAACATAGTAGTAACAGTCTAAGTTATCCCTTTAAAGTGGAGAGAGGGCTGCCCACACTGATTTTGTCTGTCCCACAGCACCTTGACAGCTACTCATTCTGCAAAATGAATCAGCAAGCAAGTGTATTAATTGCTGATATGAGACTTTAAACCACTTACAATTTATGTTTTACTATCCTAGTATTCAACAGATGCCCGTTAGGAAAGATATGTCTCTGCTTTACTTTGAGGTGGTAGGTTATCCATCAGGAATAAAAGCTCACATCCCTGGTAGATGTTAATTGCCAGTTGGATTAATAATGGAGACTGTGTTATCCAGCTATGTGTTTGCACACAACCTTCCGGAACTTTAATTGTCAGTGCAGCTCCTTGTATGACACATTTTGCTGAAAATGCATATGAGGAAGAGAGTGCATACACATAAAGGCTTCAGACATGCAAGTGCTGCCCACCCTTTGCCCTTGTGTGGGTATGTATATGCAGCGTGATAGCAGAAACTTCATTTTCCTAGGCAATCAAATTAAAAACCAATCACCTCTATGCCAATATATCCTTTGGTTTTTTGTTACTCTCTGGATGTTTGGCCCACTGTGTTGTATTTCAGAATGCAATTGTATGTTTATAGAAAACATATTGTGAGTCCTAGTTAAAGCTTATTTTGGCCAAATTGGTAATTACGATACAACTGGGAAAGACAGTTCATTAACATAGATGGGGATGTGAGACATAGGCTTCCATTAATTTGTCTGAATAACTTTTAAATTATGGCTGGGGGACTGTGAAATTTACTTTCTTGTTCAACAAATGGGTTAAGAGAAGCAATGATCAGTAGCAGAAGGCATTTTGCAAAGAAACTGGATGGATGGATGAAAGGCTTCTGCTGCATAGTTCCATGCTCTGCAGTTCATCATTATTCAGTCACAAAGATTAGAGCAAATTAGAGCTTAGAAACTATGAACCAAGAGCTGCCCAACAAAATGTCCAAAGTCACAGGGGAGCTTGGGTTTAGTTTTATTTTATTTTTTTCTTTTTCTAATGTGATACTTAACCCTCCAATGAACTTTAAAACAAAGCTTATTTATTCCCCCTGCATTTTTGGGGAGCAGAATTCCTGGAGTTACTCAGATCCTCTCATATCCATACAGTGTTCTTGAAAACTGAACGGAGCACTCAGACCTGCATTTTTAAACTGTGTTAAACAAATTGCCCATAGAACCGAGGGTAAAACATCTCATTGCTGACAAAATTGACACAATTTTTAAACTGGCTTAATGTGTCTGTTGTTTTCTGTTCAAATGAAAGGTGTGAAATGTTTTTGTCTAGATGAGTGTATTTTCTACAAAAAGACTAACATTTCACGGTGCTACATTATAGTAAAATTTTGCTTCTGGCAAAATATTGGTGCACTCATGCTATGGATTCCCAGGAAACTGTGAGCTTTAGGCTGAATTGGACTTGAGAGTACTGAAAAACATTTGTTCACAGGCATTTTTGGAAGTGCAAAGCCATCTATGTCTGTGTAGTGTGTGCTTCAGAGGCTTTTCATATCCTACAAAGAGAGGAAATACCTTAATATGTCTTAGAGGTTGGGGTAAAGAGCAAAAGAGAAATCTGACAGATGCGCAGTTCACCTTGGCTGTTTAAGTGCTGTGTAAGACCTGAAAGCAAATCTGTAACAGAATGAGGTGAGGAAAGTGCTCACATGCACTGTTTTCATACATTCTGAGACTGCTAATCTGAAAGGCTAGTTCTGAACAAACAGCAGAATCAGTATGCAGAAAATCTCGTAAACACATGCATGCAATTTAAACTTATTTTCAACTAGACAAAAAAAAAACAAACAACCTTAATCTGGTCGCATCAACCAAGCAGAGAACTGTTGTGCTAAAGCAACTTTCTTTTACCAGAGGTTGACAGATAAATGCTGTCAAATGATAGATACTCTAAAGCTGGAGAACAAGTCAGACAAGTTTATATCACAAATGAAAATAATGAGGTATGTCTAATAAATTTGGAACTCAATGAAAAAAGATAAACTGAGTTCATTTGGTCTAAAGCCAAGAGCATTGCTACAGGGAGTGTATAATGTACTATAATTTCCAGTGGTAGCTTTATGAATAAGAGGATAGAACATATAGAACTATTCAGAGAGTAGAAAATTATGTGGACACTATTAACATAAGTTAAAAAAAAAAGAAAAATAAGAGAGACAACGAATAGTAGAAGCTAATGTGTGATGGATAGGCTTCAACTCTCGAGAGACTCCCTTGATCAGAGTTCCTGTTTCTTCTCCTTTGTTCTGAATGTCTGGTGAACTTTTGGAAGCTGGCAAGAATTTTGGCTGACTGAGAGAATGCTGCCATCCAGGAAACTCTTTTATTTACTGCAGACTTAGTAAGATTTTCTTTTTTATTACTCTTTTTTTGTTTAAATGACAAAGATTGACTTCATTTGCTTAATGAAAAGTGGAACTTGAAGTGATGGGCCTTGGTACACTTTGGACAGCACTGTGGAAGAAATTCCCCTTGCCACAGCTAGTGACCAGATGGTCTTTTCCTACAAATCTTCTGCTTTGATAAAAGTTAAATCTCTACGTATAAGGTTCTCGTGAGCCTTAAAAATGGATTTTTTTTGTTTTTGTTTTTGTTTTACATTCTCTTGCAAAATGTCCCCAAGGAGGGCATCAGCCCTATTTATTCAGTTCCCTTAATTGCAAGACTTTTTTTACTGATTTCATGTTCTTGAATTGTGTAGTCACAAAGGTCAGAGCAAGTGTTAAGTGTGTGTGGTAAGGCAAGTGGGACGTAAAGCTGATGCTGGAAAGGCAGTCTTTTAGAAAGGGGCAGGTGTGTGGAGGAGGTGGTGGCTGTGTTACCCTGGGTTTGGAGGTGGCAGGAGCAGCTATACCACGAGAGCATGTGCTGCCACTGCCCTACTGCCTTCCTGGCCACATGGTGGAAATGACAGGGAAGGTCTGGTGGGAGCTGTGCTGGGGACAGGTGCCAGGGCTGTTGGTGCTGGCAGTGGCTCTGCTGGGTGTGCCACCCTCTGCATCCAGACAGCTTGAGCACAGCTGGGAAGTGTCAAGGCACATCACTGGTCCCAGCTTCACTGCTGCCTGCCTGGCTTCCTTCCTCATCAAGGTGGCTGAATGTAAGACCTTAATCCTGCATCCATTTGTATGCACCAGTAGTTGCTTCAGGGGCACTGTTTGGGTATAAATTGGTCACAGTTGTCTGGTCCCTTTATACAACTATAAGCTAATATTATCCTTAATTCACAATTAGCAGTTCCTTTCTTGTGTTCTTATTTTATTTTGTGTTCTTGTGTTCTTATTTTGTTCTCTATATTTCATGGTTATACTGTAAGTAGTCCTTTCGAAATGACTTTGTCAACCCAACTAAAGCACAGATGATAAGTTGTCTAATGTCTTTTTGTGTATTATTTGATATTCTGTTCTTGTAAATAATTTATTAGCAGAGAAATTGCAATGAAGGCTTGACTCTGGCATCTTTCAGATGTTCATCTTGACAATTTATGATCTTTCAGAAAAATATTTATGTTCAGGAACAAAACTGAACCAAGAAACAGATTTGATATTGCATCAGTAGGTTCATTCCACTTTTACATGTTTTTCAGGAAAAGAGATTAGAATCCCAGCTAATCAAAGTTGAGTCAGCTCAGATGAAATGTTAGGAAGCCTTAAGTTGTTAAGGCAACCTGAAGGAAATGGAGGGCAGTCAGTGAGGGAGGTTACCATTGAAGCTGTCTGGAAACTGTTACAAAGATTATGCAGTGTAACCTGTTTCATGTTTGTTCCTGGTACTTCAATGTCACAATCAGAATGTCCTACAGCCCATTTTAAAGGTATTGGGAATCTTTATCAGTTGCTTTGAACATTTTCACAATTATTTTGGTTTCTATGAAGGAATGTGAAAAGAGTAAGTTGTGATTTATCTGAGAGTTATTTAGATATTTTGAGATCATTTATTTCCATGTTGAAAATAGAAATTCACGTCCTGCAGAGTGACAAAGAGGGCAGTTGTCCTCCCAACCACCTTTACATTACTCTCTTTACATATAATACACATCAATTGTTGTTCTTTGGTTTTTTTTTTAGTCTGACCCTTAAACTGAATTTTCAGGCTAAGGTTTGACTTCATCAAGATCAGGCTTTTGGAATTGCTGCATTCCCTAGTTCTAGAGCTTTCCCTAGTTTTAGAGCTAAAAAGAAAATAACCAGAGGTTGATTCTGCGCATAATTCACACCTGCAGAAATGCTGAAATAGGTGGTTTAATTGCATGCATTGTGTTATATAGCAGTGTTATATAGGAGTGTACTGGTGTTATATAGCAATGTACTGGTGATGACCATGCTGAATGTGTCTTAAGCTGCCTTGTGTCTGCAGAGAGTTGTCTGCACAGGAATTAATATTATTCTTAAGAGAGATTTTACACTAGTGCAGCCTGGGTGTCAGGTTGGCCCTTATTCCCAGATACTTTGCTTTTGAAGTAGTAGTTTATCCCTTTGCTGAGAAGAGCATCATTTGCTGCCTCTCAGAGTGCTGTCATGCTGTACAGGTGGCATTGACATATCATGTCAGCCAACAGAGGTGAAAATAGATTCTCTTTCCCATATTAGCTGGTGAGTGAATGCAGAAATTAAGGTAACACCTCTTAGCTTTATTCTGGAAAAGGCTCTGAAATTCTAACAATGGAATCATGTTGCCTGGATGTAGCATGAGATTGTGCATGATCTGATTGATAAGCTCAGCAGTGAGCTGTTGAATCAGTACACAAAGTTTTGCTGCCTTAGTAACACCACTGCTGTTTTACTTGCTATACTGGGCATATGCAGAGTGGTAATTTGACCCAGGTGGTTTTTATTGTTGTGCCTTTCCAGATCTCACCAGTGTGTTGTCTTTAGATTCCCTCTCCAGAGCTCTTGCTCTGCTCACACAGTGCAAAAACAGGTTGGATTTTTGAGTGCACTACTCAGCCAGAGAAAATGTGCCCAAGACCTGTTCAAGGAGTGTTCCTGCTTGTCCTTTGTGACAGAGTGTTTTGTGATGTGTCAGTTTGTCTAGCAAAGAAGATAAGGTAAAGCACCTTTGAAAAGCAGAGACTTTTAAAAAATGTGTTAGCTTTGACACTGACCTAGTAGAATATAAGGAAATGTTTGCTGCTTCTGGAAATTCAGATAACTTCAGGAATTAAATGAAATGTTGAAATTATTTTTCCTGCATGTATGTTTTAGCATATCAAGAGGTTTCTTTCTCAACATAAAACCTTTACCTGGGCACAATCTTATGCCTTTTGTATTTCTGGTTTTCCTCCTTTTAAATTTATTCCTGTATCTTGGCAACCATACTTAATTTTTAAACAAAATATATTTTATTGTCATTTTTTCAAGAGTATTACCCAGCTTAGCCATCTGTAGTTCTCCTGTGCATTCCTTGTTACAGGATGCCATTCCTGACCCTGCAGAGAAACCACATTCTAAGTCTATTTCAGATAAACCTCATTCTTCCATGAGCAGTCTCTCCCTGGTTGCTCACTGAGCTGATCGCCACACCTGTCCTCTGCTAAGATTCTTCCTTCAGCATTCAGTGGTGACATTGCAAAAAAAGAAATTCTAGGAGTAACATTGAAGGAGGTACAACAGGTGCCAATATTAATAAATCAAGCTCTTTATTCCACTTGTCTGAGTGGACATCTGAGCAATTAATGCCAGCAGAAGATGTATCTTAAGGAAAAAAAAAAAATTTTACAGTACATCCCCTAGTTTTCCTGAGCCCCTTTATAGGCCCTCAGTTTTTCTCTGTTTCTATGCCAGATGTCTTAATTTGACTGTCTTCAGATCCCAGAATTTTCCTTCTGGGAGAATTAATTTATTAGTCCAGTTTACAGGTAAGATTGTCTAAGTTACTCATTCTGTTTGTATTCGTAGCCAAGAATAAGTTCCCAGGTCTTGTGTTCAGACATCCATGTTTGCACAGCATCACTCTGCACAGTTTGTGGTGTGGATTGAACTCAGTTCATCTCCAGGCACGAAACCCATGAGGCAAAGCACAGTGTCTCTGGCATCTTGTGGGACCACATTCCAGTAATCACAGGAGACAGATTCTCTGTGCACATAAATCATGTGTGTTCAACAAGAAAATTACCACTGCATTTCAGTTACCAAATATATCTTCCTAATAATATTATAGCATAGTTGTATTTTCCACAGCATTGTGAGTTTGGGGCTTTTTAAGCTTTAAAGCTCAAAATCAGGAATAAACTTTGAAATTATAGATATTCCTATTTGTTTTAATCGTCTTTCCATAGAAGAAGGGGTAGAGCGTGTTCCATTTAAGCATTTATTGCTTTGATTTCTGATCCTTTGCTTGTAAATAATCAGTATTTATCTGAGTACAGCACCAGAAAAGACACAAATATTAAAAAAAGTATTTTAACTTTTTTTCACCGTGACTCTTCGAAAAGAAGTAAAAATAATCCTTCATATTAATTTCAAAATATCAAGATTTTTTTGTGGTTTTTGGAAATTTTCTTCAAATATATTGCATGGTTAAACTTGTGAATTTACATTTCTTTAGTTATTGAAAGATTAAAATTTTTAGAAACCTTTTATCTATCTTTTGGATGAGACTTAGCCCTACTGATGACGCCAGCATTTTTCAGCTCATGTTTTTTCCTGTTTATGTAGGCATTTTTATGTTTATACAAAAGTGAAATATATATTAGCAGTGCTTCAGACACCTGGGAAGTTAGACTATGTTTTTTGACTAGCAGGAAAAACCAAATAAAAATGATGGGTTTTGTTCACAAACTTCTCGCAGAAGGTGCAATGCCCCTTCTAATTTCTTTTGTCTATGTACTAAGAATAAAGTTTGCTGAAGAAAAGGTTTTGGATACCACTCTTGTATTATCATTTACCAGCATTAAGGATATGTGTGATTTTCTTTTCCTTCGTGGATGGGCTTTGACAGTACATCTGGGTTCATGCAGCCTGTACTTTAGTTGTTCAAGGATTTGGATTTGTTGAAGGATTTGGGCAAGTGGTTTATCAGCTTCACATTTGGTTGGTGGTGGTATTTTAATCCTCACTCTCTCAATTTTTTTTTTTTTAATGAAAAGATAAAGTTATTATTAAAAGTGCAACTTCAAGTGTTAGAACCAGTAAATATATTAGTTCTTCAATTTGTTTTTACTTGTCATGAGATGGTCCAATATCACAACATACAACTCACTTCCACTGAGTGTTGCAGCATTCAGTGAATAAGATAAAGGATAATAACAAATGAGTTTGAGTTCTCATATATTTGCAATATGATGAGTTGCAGCATTATTTACTTACTACTACTGAAAAAAGGGACAGAGCCACAGGGTAAATGGAACAGTGAAATGAAATAGTGAATCTGCACCAATACTGATATGAGTGTCATTTGATGAAAAAGTAATATTTGACTCTTGAATTCTAAGGTAGATTTGATTTTTGCATACAAAATCTGGCTATATCTGTTTTATAAGCACTTGTTTTAATTTGGTTTGATATGGGACATAAAGTTGACTTCTTTATAAGTGGCTAACATTTGCATGCTTCTTGCACACTTTTTCTAGGGAACAGAGCAGTTCAGATAAATGCTTTTTTATTAAAGAAAATGAGTTTGACCTGATACATTCTAAAATCTTATTGTGATAGTTTTACTATCTAGAAATTAGTTGTACAACTTATGATATCTGAAGTGAGCTATGCATTCTGAACAGCTCTTTTAATCCTTTATTGAACAGGTAGACAGTTTTGCTGGTCTATCCTCAATTTTACTAGGTTATGGACAAGTTTTCGGTGTGAGAGCAAAATTCCTTTTCTTGCTTTTTCAGGTATTTTTAGAAAATACCTGATAGTATCTGGTACTGGAAAGCAAACCTTTTAGGATTAAAGAGTCATGAACTCCGTATATGCACTATTGCCTTATAGCCAAATGATAGGACACGTGCTGTAGAATATCTGGTATGTAAAGATGCCTGCTGCTGTAAACACTGTCATTAAAGTATTGAAATAAGCTAAAAATGCCAAAACCAAAAGAAAAAAGACATTGGAACATCTAATGGAATCTAAGGCAATAAATACTTACCTAGAAGAAACAAACTTGTCAACTGGAATCTGAAAGCAGGTTATAGCAAGGTGGGTATTGGTCTCTTCATGTAACAAGTGATAGGACAAAATGAAATGACCTCAAGATGTACCAGAGGAGGTTTAGATTGGATATTAGGAAAAATTTATGCACTGATAGGTTTATCAAATATTGGAACATGCTGACCAGGGAAGCTGGTGAATCAACATCTCTGGAGGTATTTCAAAGATGTGTAGATGTGGTGCTTAAGGACATGATTTAATTGTGGACTTGACACTGTTAGGTTTATGGTTGGACTTGATGACCTTTAAGGTCTTTTCCAACATAAATGATCCTAAGATGCTGTACTTCTATAGCTTAATATACTTCCAACTCTAAAGCATAACTTGAGTATTCTGGGAACTTTCATTGTCTGAACAGAATGAGCTAAATCTATGTCAGATTGTCTGACTAAGGCAAATAGGAGAGCTGAAACATCTCTGAGTAATCCTTTATTACTGCTTGAACAGTTTTTGGTTTTCCTTTTCAATTACTGGTTTCTTCGGATGAATCAACTTTGTTCAGGAGACATTTTCTCCCTTTGCTGTTTTCTGCTGAATACTGGAGCTAAGCCGTTCTATTTGTCCATGCTAGATTTACTTCAGATATTTACCTCCAGCTTCCCTGTGTTCCATTCACACAGAAAACACCATGAAAGAGCGTAAAGCCCAGGTTTAGTTGTAGGAACCTAGCACAAATAGTAAGGCAGACTGCAGCTGGAAACAAAAGTGAAAAATCTGGACAGCATGGGCCAGTATCTGGAGAATAAAGGGCTAAGAGATAGACACAGCAAGGAAGGGTCATGCTGTGGGGCTGAGCCAGGGAGAACCAGGACAGGTCTGGCAGAGCTCAGCAGGCAGGAGGACTAAACTGGGAGCTAGCATCTACATGTGTGTTCCCACTGATGGAGAGGAAATAGGCTTTTGCAATTAACTGACTGATTTAATAGTTAATCTGCCTCAGCTCCCTCTTCTCTAAGATATTGACACATATTGACTTCAATTACCTCACACAAGTAGTAATTAGTCTCTGTTTCAGTGTTGGTTCCTGAGATATTTACTGCATGTGACTATATTGTAGTCAGGTGGATGCTTTGTTTTGCTGTGACATAGATGGGTTTGCATCTATACTTAGTTCAGTGTATACTTTATATTTGAGACATATTTAGGTACTTAAAATCTCATAATAAAAGCTGAAAATGTGGGGGTTTTGAAAGGTAATGGAACTGCACAGTTACAGTAGTTTTTCCCTCTACCTCTCTGAAATCCAAACATTACAAAAATTAAATTTTTCCAGAATTGAGCTTTATAGGGAAAAATGGCCTAATATCCATTAAGAAGATCTCTGAGTTACAGTAAATGACTAAAACCAGGTCAGCATATGGGGACTAGCAAGCACACTCAGAGATTCCCATAAAAGTAATATGCCAATTCAGGAAATAGAAATCAAATATATCCATTCACCAACGGAGTGCTTCATAGTCATGAATTGATTTTAATGTCAGTTCCAATTTGCTGTGAAATTTTTGAGGCATTTCCCAACAGATGGGGCTTCAGTGATTTAGTTTTTATTATCAACTGAAGTGCTCAGTTCTTTCTGGGTAGCACTTATTCAACTGCTCTTGAAATTTGTTTCCTGCTGTTTTGAAGCCTGTCCTGTCTTGCTTTGGCTGAAAATGTTGCTCAGTTGAGTGGTGATTTTCTGTGGAAAAAATGTAAGGAGAGATTAGTGTAGGGTAGACTTTCTGAAGTCTTACAAACCTCTGGCACAGAGATCTGCATGGGGGCCCTTAGTGACTAGAGGAAGCTTTCTCTGCATGAACAATTTTTGTGTACATGTAGGCTTTACAGTTGACTTTACTAATTAGTCTGCAGAAATTTCTTGAGTTGCACTTGTTCTTTTTGCTTCCACTAGGGCTTAACCCACTCAGAAATAATTGCACTTCTTGACGTAAATTGTAATACTTGATTAACTAAACGTTCAGAAGATTTAACAAATACTTACATTTCTATGCCTTCAAAACTTATTTATTTAATAGATATTTTTAAAATGTAGCTTAACTTTCACTCTTGGAAATTGAATATGGAGGTCTTTGCTTTCGCAATTTAGTATGTAGCCCTTAGCTTTTGCATCAGAGTATTATTTTCTTCCATCTCCTTCATTAAATAATTGTTGGGAACTGTCAGTTTATGGACATTTAATTAAGTAATTTGTTTCTCATAATTAAATAATGAATCACAGCAACCAACCAAGTAAACATGCTCAGAAATGATGTCTGAAATATTTTTCCATAAGTCTGACACCAGTTCAATGACTGTATCTCAGGTAATAAAACTGATTTATTATATTAGATAATTTGATCAGTCCAGCCCAGTTAAGGATGGCTCTGATTGCTGCTAAAAGGGCTTAATTATGATGGCATATGTTGTCATTAAGGCTTTGTTGATCAACCATGGTTATTAAAACCACTACTTTTCTTTCAGCTACTGATTTCCTTATTGCAATGATATTACACAGAATGACAATACAATAAATTTGCCTTCTGCTTCCATGAGATGAAATAGAAACTTAATCTTTATTTCAGGAAGGAGAGAAGAAAGAACAACCTCAGTTCCCATCTGAATGACTTTGTGTTGCCTGCTGCCCGTGTTTAGTGAATCCTGAATACACTTCCAGTAGAATAGCAAACATTTGATTTCAGCATTGTGTGAATGCATGAATGTGCTCATGCCCATCAATAAATGGAATAAATGGAATATTTAAGATTTCTATGTGGGAGTTATCAGGGAAAAAACAACTTATTTCTGACTGAAAATTCTAACTCATCATTGGAGTGCTTTGAGCATCCCTGTAATACAAAAGGCTGTTTCTGCCTCTCCTCCCAGATCTCAGTTGTTCTGCTACAGCATTGTGGAGCAGGTCATCTTCACTGCTAGAAGAAAGTACTCTTTAAGCTTCACCACTGAATGGCATTTCCCTTTCATTTTTTAGTTTCATGAGGACATTGGAAAAAGGAAAGGTGGAGCCATGACCTTCATTCTGCAAAGATTCTCTGGTTAGGAAAGGAAATGGGACCTGTGCTGCATGAAAATAGGTGTTAATTTGCTGCCTTACAGACTGGCCTGTGTCCATATTGCTTTGCTTAGTCCCTGAAACAAGGACAGGGCCAAGTCCAGTCTGACCTTTTTGTTATCTTCATTTTTTTTCACGTGCTGTGCAATAGTTCTTTACCTCACTATATTTACTTGAAAGGTTTACTTCTTCAAACCATTTCCTTTTCTTCTTGACTTTGCAAATAGGCTTTTAAAGATCGAGAAACTGTCTGCAGCTTGTACACAGCAACTGCTTCCTATCCCATTCTACTCTCCAGAAGAGCAGATTTACTGGAAGATGTTCAAGCATAGCTTTACTGGTTTGACACACAGCTGTTTTGAAAATACATTATACTTCAAAGGAGCATAACATTACTTGAAATGTGTGTTTCAAAATAGAGATGAAGCAAAACCTAACGTTTTCTGCATATTTAAGGAATATGATGCTTCTAACTACCAAAAAAAATTAGGGCTGCATTGTAATGCAGAAAGTATGAGAGTATGTAGGGAGATGTTTTGACTGTTACAGAATATGAGGAGTATCCATCAAGGACAAGTTTACAGAGAAGCATTTACATTAATCAGTGTGTACTTTGCTAGGGAAAACCACAGCGATTCAAGGGTGATGAAACACCCATGAGACCATTGGTAAGATTATGTTTTGAAAGGAGATTTTTACAGTGTTTCATTTTATAACTGGACTATGTTGCACGATTCAATAGTACATAAATAAAATATTTTAGGGAAGCTGCAACATTGATACCTTCTCCAAAAGTACAGAGATGGTGATTATTTACTGTCATCTATGCAATGATGCAACAAAGAGATAAATAAGATTTTTAAGTCATGTGTGAAAGATTTACCTGCAATATTTTGTGAGAAGACTTGAAGTGTGAACTGTCACAAAGTGAGGACACTGAGCTCCATGTTTCTGCAGGCAGTTCTCTGAATAGTGAATGAATTTAATAAGATTAATATAGGTATAGGGTGGCGTTGTATGATTATTGGTTATCGACTATTATTTATACTTCAGTAAGGTTGTAAAATTCTCTGTTTCTGCAGATGATTTTGGGTGTTGATCAGATCTGAAAATCTTTCTGATTTTTTTGCTGACTCATCTACTCCATGAAAATCTGTTGTATGCCTCAAGTGTTTAGTGAAATATTTTCCTCCTGAAAAGAAAAATATTTTGAAATAAATCATACACAAAAAAAGGGCCTTACAGACTGTCTTAAAAAGCCTTAAAGCTTATTTTAAAATTATCCTGGTGGAATAGTATTTTTCTTGTCATGTTTGTGGAGAGTAAGATGATAACTGATATTTATTATTTGATAGGACTGACAAATAACAATCAATCTGTGATTTCCTTTGATATATTTTTATTATGTTCAGAGCAAGAATCTTGCTCGGCAGCTGAAGCTACAATTTAATCAGTAGAGAATATAAATTGCTGCTTTGACAGCCTAATGATGTAGAAAACTCTGAGGAAGAAGTAGTCAATAAAGAGGAAGATGTTTACTGATCATAACCTTCCTCAAAGGAAAATCTTACTTGTACTGTTAGTTAGGTTTTGATTTTAATGGTGCAACACTGACCTTAATGCTGAGCAACACAACTTGTCTATTAAAATAAATTTTAAAAAAAGTTTAACCATGTAAATAAATTTTTACTTTGTATTATATATGTAATGGAAGGGATTGCCTATACCTTTGGACATGCTCTAGCAATATAGTCAAAATGCTTTATTAATCATTTGTGCAGTTTGTGTTGTAAAAAAAATAGATGTTTACTGTAAAGATACTACTTATTTCTTTTTCTTCTTTTTTTGTTGTTCTTTTTTAATTTAAATGCAAAACTAATTTTTCCTGGCTTTTCCAAATAAAGACTAATATTCTTGCAGCCAACTTCAGCTGCTTTCAACTTCATCAGAGGCCTGCATTTTTTTTTTAAATAAAACTCTCTTACTGATTTTATTGCTAATTTTCCTATTCAACATGTGGGAGGAACATGGTGAATGCTTTATCTCATGGTGGTTTCTTTAAGAAAGTGTTTCTTAAAACAGAAACACTTTTTTGAAAAACAGAACAGGGAAGACTTTGGCTTCCAGTTTTTTGGAGTTATTTTTCATTTCCATTTGGAAACAAAGGAGTGTAATTTTGAGAATTGCAATGTTATTGCTAGAATAAAGTAAAGCAGAAATAGATAAAAAGTCTTTGAGAATCAGTTCGTCTTTTCAATGTAGTAGCAATTTGAATATTTGCAGGTGTTGTAACTGGTAAGCTTTGCATCCCATAAGTATTACCAGAGACTAGCTGGTAGTTTAAGATTACCAGATAAGATTACCAGAGACTAGGAATACAGTTGCAAGCACCAGTCATTTGTCTGAAAGGTTAAATCAATGAACAGTTTTATCAGTCCCCTTTTTGTTGGGTTATCAAGAAAAATACACAGTACAAGCAGTTACTCTGTCAAATACAAAACCCAAAACATATTTTTAGGCATTTTGTGTTAGGCACCATCTGGACTATATGCGATTTTAGGATTGCGTTAACACAGTACTTGGGGTTTTACAACTTCAGAATTATGGAAATCTAATCCGCAGTTTAAGGTAAGGCAGGTGAGAGAGCTTTACTGTTTCAGAAGTGACATAATTTATTGGTTATCCCTTAGCTAAATTTGTTTGAGAAAATGTACAGTTCCTACCATGAGTATATAGTATATATATCACTTTTGTATATAGTGTTAAATGTGTACTCTTGATAACACGTTTCTTATACCATTACTTACTGTGACTTCAGGGGTTATTTAGATGTCTAGATCTGGACCTTCTCTCAGACTCAGTGTGTGGTAAGTGTAGATTTCTGCAGCAATTCAGAGCACCTAAATTAGACTCATCCTTAATAAGCTCAGAAGAAATCTTTCTGTATCTATTGCTTTTGTAAAGAAGCTTACAGTCTGTAATGATCCTGCTTAAGCATTTAGTATGCTTAGTATTTGGTGATGTGAACATCCCTGTATGTTTTCTTGAAAGTGTGCTGCTTAACTGATCTAACATACCAGATTAGGGTTTGATACCTGAAGATAAATTTGCAGTGTGAGTAGGCTAGAAAGGTATCTCTTCACCTCATTTGTAAAGGTTGTCAGTTAATTAGCCCTTCTTTAAAGCGCACTGCAATTTCATGTGTCACAACTATTCAGGGATTTTATATGAAGATAAAGTAAATGTCATTACAACTGTGATTTAATAAATTGTCTGTAAAATAAATCAATAAATGCTGTATTAGAAAGGGTATCATAATAAAAAAAAGGTGCAAAACACAGAACAAAAAAGAACACTCAACTGTATTTTTTTCCGTGTTTAAAAAGCAAAATATTGATACTTACAGCAAGCTTAAAATTTTTTAAAAACAAGTCAGGTTTAAACACAACTGAAGAAGAACGACACCAGGAACAATTGGACATTTGAGCTAGAATGAAAGACAGAATGGAAACCTGCAAGTGTGGAGGACACACAGATGGGGTTGGTTAAGTAACCAATTGCTGGGTATCATGTCAAGCAAAACCCACCAGGCAGTGTTCCAATCTAATCTGTCAGCCTATAAATAGGTTCTTTGCAGGAATCATACAGTATAATTAAAGTTTAGGAAAGATGTTTCAATCTGTGTCTCCTTAAATAATGATAGTTCTAATTTGGGAAAGTGCTTAACCCTCAAATTTGAATGCGTGCACCTTTTCAAGAAAACAGTAAGTTTCATTAAGAGCCAAAACCTCAAAAGGAAAAAAAATCCCAAACAATACTTGTCTTAAGTTTGCATGAACACCCATATGTATGCATGACAGGTTCCATTTGATTGTGCCAAGTGATGATAGCATTGCTACTAGTACGGGGAAAAAGTAGAACTCTCTTCTTTCTACCTGACTTGTAAATTGCTCACTCCCTAGTAATGCTGGTGACATTTCTGGTGCTACTATAGGAAGAAATTACATTTCCTGAAATATTTTGGTGACAGAAGCCCTAACTTCCTTGAACTTCAGTATCACTGAAAATTGTCTGCCTGTGTTTTGTACACAGTACCTCAAGCAGGAATCCTTGCTCTGTATGTGTTCATATTGAGTGCTGGAAGGATATTGTCATAAACATGCTGCTGAAGGACTTCCCATGCTTTCTATTCAGTGTTTCACCTATAATGGGCATGCTAAAGCATATGACAACTTAAAATCGGATATGAATTGCTTCCTATTAATGGAAAACAGAACACTGTTCACACTGATATTTTTTAGCTCTTTGAACATATGATTGGCTCAGCAGAATCACACTAGGCTATCTAAGCAAATTCAGTCTCCTTTCCCCTGGGTGTTGTTATTGTGGTGAAGTCCATGTGGGCCACATCCTCTCATGTATTTGCAGTGGGTAACTAATAGGTTTTATGTGCTCCCAATCTTGGGGAATAGGATATGTAATGTATCCTCTCATACCTGCCAACTCCCATTCCATTTATGGGCACAAGGGTTCCCAAATATTTATATGGTTCACGTTTCCATCCAGATTGCTGTTTGGGCCACCTGCCCTTTCTTGGCAAATGTATTGCAGGGGAATTGGAGCAAGTGGTTCCTGAGGAATGTCTTTAGTTTATGGAGATTTTTAGTAAAGGTTAGCAGCTGAAAATAAGGAAGAAAAAAACCAGAGCAGAATAATTTTACCTACTGGTGAAGTATGAAGAAATTCACAGATCACATGGTCTTGGCTCACCATGCAAGAAAACCTCTGACCATTTCCCAGTAGTATAATTTCTTTGAATGTTCTGTTCTACATACACATGTGAAAAACAGGAAAGCAGAGATCCTGTGCTCATGCCTACCCAGAGATTTTGTGATGAGCAGAAAAACTCTTGCCTTTAGAGAAGTTCAGGGCTAAGACTGGAGTACCCAAGGTGAAGTATTGCTGTTAGGCAAGATTGAGATGTGTCCAGGGTCACTCAGCTTGCCCTGCTTCCACCACCAGATGTGCTAGCAGTAGTAGCCTCTATTGGATTGAGGTGCCAGCTGACCAGAGTTTTGCTACCTAGTTAAAACTGATATTGGAGACAGACCTGGTTTTGGACAGAGAACCTGTCTTAGAAGATGGATTATTTTTAATAGGAAAGTTTGTTATATGTTAAAAACTAAAGTCTTTTTTACCAAGTGAGCCTACAAGACACTTTTCTCTTACAGAATTGTTCTGTTTAATTAATTTCTTGATTTTCAGTGAGGATTTCCAAAAAAAGTCGTTTCAGGCTCAGCTGGAGATTGAGGTATATAGTTAGCCTTAAATGTGAAAAAACTTCTACTAAATTATTGATTGATAACTGTTACTGGGATCTTAACCTAAAATAGGTTTCAGGAAAAGGCTGTGCTTAGACTACAAAGAAGCCTGTATTTGTAAAATATTGTAGTATTAAATAAAAATCAAACTAATAGAAGTAATAATTAAGTTCTAATATCAATCAAAATTAGAGGTATAATAATAATGTATCTTGTTTAGTTATTTTTTATTTCATTTAATACATGAGGGTTGTGTATGTTGTTGTGTGTTTGCTGTGACCTGAAATGGTGTCTGCTAAAGATGCTCACTTGAGTTTTTGGGTTACTGTGGTGGTGGTTTAAATTAGACTGTTGTGTTCACCAGTGTGGTAGGAGGACATGGAGAAAAAAAGATTGTTTTGTAAAGACTTGTAAAATCAGTTATGAGTGACAAAACTGATTTGGAGTGGGAGGACTTAAGGAAATGAGACTAGGAGAGAGGAGCATT
>VWYI01036714.1:1035-51110 GCA_013399455.1 Anthoscopus minutus | reverse complement strand
TTCCCAAAACCCAGCCAACCAAGAAACAAAAAGTGTCATACTACCACATTTCCATAAGAGAAGATATGCCTTACAAGCCCATGTAAATTTATTTATATTTGTATACTGATTTTCTGGAGTTCTATGAGTAGACAGAAATATACTCTAGAGATTCTGATCAGTTAGTTATGATATAGAGATTACTGCATTTATAATTTATATTCCTTTTATTTATCTAGATTTATTTTTTTATTATGTTGACTAGTTACCAGCGTAATTTTGTACAAGTGATTTGATATCCATGTTTCCTCACTTTCCTGACTGATTGACTGATTTGAAGATAGGAAAAAAATATTTCCCTGTTTTACAAGCCATTCAGTGTTAAATACTTTAAAGAATGTAACAGATTAAAATCTTGCAGCTATAGTGGTGATACACAGACCTTGTTATAATTGTTCTCCAGAGGAAGAGATGAGAATATTTTTATACTTCCTCTATTTCTCAACTGGAAAACAATACAGGTATGTTATCAGAGTAATGAAAATTGACATAATACTTAGTCTTATATGTTAGGTATCTGTATTTAATGTCTTTGCTTGACTGTCTCAGAAAAGCAGAATTTGCAGCAGAAGCCATGGAGAGATTTCTGTAGTGTTGACAGTTATGTCTAGAATTTTTGTTCAATCCTGTATTTGCTTAATAAAGATATGTTTTTGCATGCACTTCTCTCTGTATTGATCTATGAATAAAATTTATATTATCTAAAGCATCTATGAATACAATTTAAATATGTTCAAAATATGTATTTAGAAGTAAAATGCTGTAACAATAAAATATTTAAACATAATTAATAATAACCTGTTATTATTCCTGCCAGTGAAAATATAGTAAATTGTACAGCAAGTACCAAGTAGTAATAATTTTCAAATTTCTATGGTCTTTGCATTTTAAGAAACATTTTTCGAGTTCCTGTTTAGGTTCTTTCATATTTAAGAATTATAGTTCAGTTCTTACAGCTTTGTTATCTAGCTTTCCTTGGTTTTGGGTCTCACTTTTATGTAAGAAAGCAACTGTATCAATTTAGGTTCACTGAACCTTAGTCTTTATTAAATATTGCCATTACTGAGGAATAGCTTTCCCATCAATGTGTGAAATGCAGGTTCAAACTTTTCTGCTTCTGTTGTATGCTGCATTTAACTCTCTGAAGGAGAAGAGATTTTGCACAGTGTGTTGTTTTGTTCTGCATCGCAATCCAAGATTAGATTCAGTAAAATAGGCCGTAAGTACCTTTCATATTTTGGATTTAATTTGCTTTTTTCTGAACAAATTTTACTTTTTGTATTTGGGGGGTTGTTTGGTTGTTTGGTGTTCTGTTTTTTTTTCTTCTGGCATATTCTAGTTCTTTGGTACACAGCTGAAGCCTGTAGCTTGTGCGCTAGGAGGCTTTTCACTGTAGCCCTTCATAGATAACTTGTGGTAGCCTCATAACTTGAGGTTTGAAGTTTCCTGCCTTTGGAGGGTGACTGAAGCTTGAGAGAATTTTAGTTTGCTATCTGCTGGAGAAAAATGTTTTTATTCCCTGTAATTCAGTTCTACATTTTTAATAGAGAACCCATGCTAAGGGGTCAGTCTTTGGACTGATCTGAAGTGACCCATTCAAGTACAATAGTTTATTCTGTGTTTGTTGTTAAGTGTAGAGGAAACCTGTAGTGAAACACTGTTTGGTGATTGTAACTCAAACGAAATGGTAGATCAGAATTGCTTACTGTTGCTGGGTCTGAATTGTTGGCATTTTTGTTGGTTCGATCTGGTCTTGTTCATCTTGCAAATTGTAGAGCCCTTAGAGGAAATAGGTGGTAGAATAAAGGTAATTGTTAAAAGAAAAAGTGCCTTTTAAACACTGATTTAATCTGGGAGAACAAGTACTTAAGACCAATTAAAAATAATACTGTTAGTGACAGATGAAGCACAAGGTAACATTAAAGTTTCTCACATGCCTGTTGCATTCTTCAGAATCACTCTGAGTAGTGATTTGCAGTCATTTGGTGAATCATTAGCATGACCTATTCACGATACTTGCAAGGTTCTCAGTCATAACCATGGCAGATATCATGAGACCATGATGAAGCTTTTTGAGTTAAAATGATAGATCTACACATTTTTTTAACCTTCTGTTTCAGATTTAAATCTCCTCAGTTAGTATTCACTAGGCATGCTCAGAGCTGTAACAGAGACATTAATATATGTTCTCTCCTATACTGATATTAAATAAATATTTGCAAAGTCACTCCTACATTAGTAAACTTCTTGTAGGAGCTCCCTTCTGGTCTTTTGGCAGTGTTACAGCAACTATTCATCACTCCATTTAGGATTTCCATTTTTATTCTACTGACATATATTAACGGTGTGTTATGATTTTAGGTGTTGACAGTGTTTCTACATTTATATGTTCCTGTTTTCTTTGCGATATCTGGAGTTGTAGAAACACTGAATCATGTACAGTGATTGCCTAGCAAGCAGTCAGGGTGAACTTTTAATTTATAGAGCTAGCCATTAAATTTGCATAATTTAATAATTTAAGTATTTGGTTTATTGCTACCAAATTATGCATTCATAAATTACTTTTTGTAGGTTGTATTTATAATACTTTAATAATTTAAGTATGTTAAATAATACCTCTATTTAAGTATATTATTATTTTTATTGATTTGGTAGTTTCAGTGCTTGTGGTGCATATGGTGTCTAGACTGCCTTTACATCACAGCCAGCTATGTTTTGATGAACAAATTTGGTTAAATACTTTTAGGCAGAAATGCTTTCACTGGAAATATCAAAAGTTTTAAAACTGAAACATTGTTGGAAAACTTCAGCAAAGCTCTTCTTGCAATCCCCAGAATCTATGAGAACATTATATTCTGTAAGAGAAATATCTCTAAAGATTTTTAGTATAATTTGAGTATGATAATGTATGTAAGATATGAAGTCTATAAAACTGAAGATTTTTTTAATAGAAATTACATAGTCTTCAAATGGAAACAGCTTCACAATTATTTTTCTGGATTTTTTTCTGCTTTGCCTGTGAAATATTTTGTTTGTTTTTTGATACTAGCTATTTATCTAGTCTTTTAGCCCTTGATCTAACCTTACAGCTGGGTATATTTGCAAGGTGTGCAGAACTCAGTGATATCAACATGAATGACATGCATACATTATTAAGTTGTTTGGAGACAAGTTTTATGTGTCTTGTATGTGTTTTGTAAAGTGCTAGTAACATGGTTGTAGTGCATGGTACATACTCATACATGCTACTGCAATGCAAATAAACAAAAATGGATAAGAATTATGTGTTTGTTTTTACTCTGATTCTTTTTTTCTCAATTATTAGTCATATGCATAAATCTCCCAGCAATCACTTCTTTGAAAGTCTGGAGATCTATTTTTTTGCAAGTAATCTCAGAAAAAAGATCAGAATTTAGAAAAAAAGTCAAAATATATATATTTTTTAATCTTGAAAGATAAATGAAGCACATCATGGGTTAGGGTCTAAAAAGAAGGAACGGGCCTCAGACCTCTTAGTTTTGTAGGGTGCATCAGGATTGCAGAAACTGCAGGAGTTTTAAAGTGTCATGGAAGAAATTATCTAAAACTAGTGTAACAGTCCTCTGGTACCAAAATTTGAGTTTCTGTTGAAGCTTCATGAAACAGCAACACAAAAGTTACCATACAATAGGCACATTCCTGCCTAGGTGATACCAGCATATCAGAAATCAATTACAATCATCCACTGAGGTCAAAAGCATATGAGTATTTTGTAGTTTGCAGTAGAATGTTTCCTGAGGATGAGTTGGTTCCATGAGTAATGATCTTGCTAATGGGATGAAACAGCATTATCACAGAAAGAATACTTTCAGGTATTAATCATTCATTAGCCTCTTACACATACTGCACTACAATACTCTGTGGTAAAAACAGTCTTCATTTGTGGTGACACACTGGATTGAAATGTTACCATGTTCTTTTGCTTGAACTGAGTGTTTAAATTTAACCTCAGAAATAACTGTTTTGTTGGGTTTTTTTTTTTGTGCAAAACACATAAACAAGATCACACTTTGAGCAGGTTTAAATCTTATTGTGTTCTGCAGCATTTTAGAGGGAACCGGTTCTCTTTCCAACACAGTAGTCACCTGGGTAGTAATCTTTTCATAGTATATTTCAGATGTACAAAGGCATATATATAAGTGTAAAGGCCATTTAGTTTAAAATAAGCAAGAGACATCTTACTATTTCTTATGCAGATTAATTGATCTGAAAATAAGGTGCAAAGCTAATGAGAAAAAACAACTACGGAAAGTGTTGAAAACAATCACAGTTGAAAAGAATACTGAAGAAAACCCATGTTATATGATTACTGTAATATCAAATTTATATTAAGAAATAATTCAAAAGATTGATGAAGATTCAGTGAATTAAACCTACAGTAGGCAATATATCTTTCCAGACATAAACACCCTATGAAATTTGCAAATTCCATGAATTTGCAAGTTAAGAGTGTACGTAGCACTTCATTTTATAAAATGATAACAAGAAGTTCTGTATGGAAATACACTGCCAATATTGCATGAATTAGATCTGCTGTGTAAATAATTTTCATTAAATGTTAGTGGAGGATCTGGTCAAAGAGCTTTAAGAGCAATGTAACAGGATAGGGAGGGGTCTGTGTTAAAGAGAAACATCATCCAAAGTTACTTGCCAGAGTCACTAGCTTTTAACCAACTCTCATTAATCATGCAGGAAGTCTTCACATATAGCCTTTTAGTCCTGTAGACTTGTTTGAGGGAAAAAAAACCCATGTTTTTATTATGGAGAAAAAAATTCATTCACAATAGTTTCTGGGGCTGAGTAAAACTAAATATTGATGCACACTTTTCAGAGAGAAACAGTATTAAAAACAAAATCACACATCTTGAAAACCACAATAAAAACTTTTAGTGATTATTTGATAAATACAGAAAGGATTATTCAAACATAATTGCTAACAAGTGACTAATTAGTGGAGTGTGTACAATGCAGATGTACACTGCAGAAAACACCCTGACAGACAGATGTTGATGTACTAATCATTTAATGTTGGCAAGTGATGATTAGAAAATTTGAAAGGGAAACTTCACTACCATAATTTGTCAGTCAGCTGTGAGGTGCTGGGTCCTGCACTTGGGTCACAATAACCCTGTGCAGCACTACATAACTGGGGCAGAGTGGCTGGAAAGCTGCCCAGGAGAAAAAGACCTGGGAGTGCTGTTCAACAGCAGCTGAACATGAGCCAGCCTGTGCCCAGGTGGCCAGAAAGGCCAATGGCATCCTGGGCTGCATCAGTAATAGCGTGGCCAGAAGGACCAGGGCAGTGATAGTGCCCTTCTTTACTCAGCAAGGTGAGGTCACACCTTGAATCCTGTGTGCAGTTTTGGGCCCCTCACTACAAGAAAAACATTGAGGTGCTGGAACATGTCCAGAGAAGGGCAATGGAGCTGGGAAGGGTCTGGAGCACAAATCTGATGAGCAGCAGCTTGGGGAGTGGGGGTTGTTTAGCCTGGAGAAAGGGAGGCTCAGGGGTGAGCTTTGGTTTTCTGAGTAAAAAATGATAGGGCGAAATGAAATGGCCTCAAGTTGCACCAGAGGAGTTTAGCTATTAGGAAAACTTTATACGCCAAAAAGTTTGCAAAGCATTGGAACAGGCTGCCGAGGGAAGTGGAATCACCATCCATGGATGTATTCAGAAGGCAGGCGGATATGGCACTTGGAGATCTGATTTAATGGTGAGCACAATGCTGTTAGGTTTACAGTTGGGGTCCATGATCTTCAAGGTCTTTTCCAACCTTAATGATTCTATGGTTTAACTGTTGCTGGGTTTCTCATAGTGAAGTGTTGATTCTGTCACGGGAGATGTAATAAGTAGGACAATCACACTATTCAGGAACTCATGCCAACATCTCTTACTTAAAATAGGAAAATATTTTCTGTACTGTGCTGTAATTTCTTTTACTGTGTGATGAGTGTTATTGACAAGTAATGAGAAAAAGCTTTAATGGAAGTATACTGGAATATATCAAGGAATAATTTAAAAGAGCTTCCTTGAGCAGGAAGAAAAGAATGAAGAATTTGATGGACATTTTTTCTTTTTTATCCATTACTGTGATATTGTCTTAAAAATATATATATATATTTGAAGTGTTGTTAATTTGCATTAGACATACAAATACATAAAAACAGCTACTACACATCCATCAAGGTATTGCAGCAATATTTACTAAACGTGAGTGGTTCCTCCTGTCTGTAAGTTTAACTCATCATCTGCTATCAAATAAAAAAATCACTTTTAACACATGCATTAATACAATACCTGTCCAAGTTTGAGCAGCTACATGAGAGAGGCTACATGAGACACACTTGCACATTTTGGAAGGGCTTATAGTTTCTCCTAGCAAAGTTTGATAATATTTAATAAATTTGTCTTTTAAAATGGAAATGAAGTTTCTGGGTGGCAGACTTTTATATTAAATTCTATTTGATCTTTTAAAATAGTTTTGATTTTTCTGTGTATTTTCCTTTGTGGTAATTAACAGCTAATTCGTTTTCTCAGCTGTTAATTTCTCTCATGTTTTGTTTTCAACCAGGTCTGCCTTGCACATCTTACTAATACATGCATTAAAAAAAATACTTTGAGTTGCAAGTGTAAACTGCACATAAAAGCCTGTTCAATTACTTTGCAAACAGATTCACTTTCTATAAATATGTTTACCAAGCTGTACTGAAGTATGTTGAGAACTGCATATTCTGAGTTGTTTAAACTTGAATACTGTTTGCAGTTGAAAATTTGTGGTTTGTGTCTTTTGTGTATGTGTGGGAATAAAGGGCTTTTCCTTTTGCACTCTTACAAAGTCATGCATGTTTCTATATCAAGGAAGAAGTACTGGTTTGGGATTTTTTTTCTGAAATGGAGAGATTTCAGCAAGTCATTGCTTTGGCAGATCCAGTATTGTGTTTATGAAAATTATCAGTGCCATAGGCTTGAAGTACAGTTGCAAGACATTAAAGTCATATAAACATAGTTCAGCTTTTATAATCAATTGTCATTCTTAAAATAGTTGTTCAGTGTTTAAACTTTTTTTTTAATTTAGCTAATGACATTTTTGTTTAGAAGAACAGAACTATGTCGCTATATTTGCACATTAAAAAATGGTTTGTACAGAGATGATTATGTGTGTGTTTTAACTTGGTTAATGCCTCACAAAAGGTTGTTTTTGTGGATACTTTGTAATATCATAGGATATTTCTGAGAATAATTGGGTTTTTTCTGTTTCTTTCTTGCCTATTTCCAAGAAGACAAATTTTACTCTTTTGAGAAATTTGGGAATGACACAAATCCTATAGTAACATTTACTCTGGACTACAGCATTGAAAAGTTTAATACAAAGTGTAGTACGGTTGAGATGCTATTTAATGGCTGTTATACTGTGAATTATTTCAGATTCTGTGATGTCTGTAAAATAACAGGGCAGGAGCTGGGTGAGGATCTAGTTGTGGTTCCTCAACTTTGCCTGGAGTCCTCATATTGTCCTTGATGAGCACTGACAGATGGGGATGGCTGGCTCTGTACTACATCATGTCCCTTAGGCTACATCTCCCCCTTGTTCTCTTCTGTGTTTCTGATTCTTCACTCTCCTCTTGTGCATACTGGAAGCTATTCACTGTTCAAGGTCTGAGAGGAGATACTGAAACTTCCATTGCTGGTCCTGTGCTTGGTAGGGCTTCTCCTTGCAGGTCAGTCCCCAGCACAAATGAAACAGAGCATGCAGGGGACAGCTGCTACAACTGATCAAAGCAATGTGGTGAAACATGCTGGTGCCAAGTTAGGGAGGCATGATGAGCTGTTCAGGAAACTTGGAACAGTAGGAAGTCCCTTAGAGAAAATGTGGTTTTTTATGTTAGCACCAAATTTAGAGTGTCTGTAAATATGTATGTGTATACCTTACATGCATTACTATTTCATGTAGTCTAATTGATTTGTGGCTTCTAACTGTTCAAAGAAGTGGAGCATTGACTTCTGTGGAATGTAGGTAGAATTAAAAAGGGCTCAGGAGTATGACAGCTTTCTTGGAACCATTTTTTGAAAGAGGAATCATGCATCATAAAATTCAGTATTTTTGTGGTATGGAATAATGAAAAAAGTCTAGGTGGGAAGACCGATCTAAAGATCATATGGTCCAGCTTTCTCTATGAGCAGCCCTGTAAAGCTGAGTCTTGAATATCTCCAGTGCAGCAGATTGCACCACTTGTCTGGCAGCTTCTTTGCAATGTTCAGTTGGAATGTGTACTTCTCTTATGTTATGTCTTTGTGTCTTGGACACAGTGCCTGCTCCCCATCCACTCTCGGCTGATGTGTAAATTATTGTGGGTTTTTTCTATGCTTTTTAAGGAATCTTTTTAGGAGGGGGTTTTCTCAGCATGTCATGAAACCTGTGTTAGCAGTTCATTCCTACAGAGGATAGTGGTCTTTCTGCTCATAAAACTGTGTGATAGTCATGATGTTTTATTAAATCAGCAATCATGTGATTCAAACAAGACTGATTCTGTGTCACCAGAACCTGTTATTCATCATCCAGATATTGCCTGAGCAACCTTGAGGGGCAGTGCATTGCAAGTCTAGTCCTTTCGGATGTTCTTGGAGAACTCTGCCCTTGGAGTTGTTGATAACCTGTGGATTCATGCTCCTTCAGAGAAACTAAATGCAATGTATTTTGACCAGGACAGAAGACAGTATTTACAAACAAGTTTGCCTAATATGATGTGGAAGAAGGTGCTTCCAGCTCATAGTCTTTAGTAATGAGTTACTTGCCAGAGGGAAAGAAATACAGTAAAATAGTCAAAATATTTTCATTAGCAACCTGCTTATAAGTGTAATTGTGGTGGCTTGTATCTTATAGAAACCAATGTCTGTGTATGCTGTTGTCTCATTTTTGCTTGAAATGCTCTCAACATCTTTATCAGCTTCACTGCCCATTTATTATTTGTGGATAATTCTTAAGAAAAAAACCAACACTTTATCTGTCAAACACTTTCTTTGGTCTGTGTAATATTCATCGTTCATGGGACGTGACAGATAGTAGGTGAACATTTCTTGGTTATAAACAAAATAAAAAACACAATCTCCTTTTACAAACAGGGAAATCAACAGAAGAACTGAAATAATAAATGAACAGTCAGAGTTTCAATTTTTCAGTCTTCTCTGTGTTACTGTAGTATTATGTTCTGAGTGAAAACCACTATAGAAATAACACTAGCTCTTTTTCGTTGCTCCTCATCTGCAATATCTAGAGAGTACTTGGTTTCTTAATGGGTTGCTTTTCTTTGTTTATAATCATAGGGGAAAAAAACTGGAATACATCTGCATTATGAGACTGTAGGTCCAGGTGACTGGCCTTTCTGGAACAGGAGGCCTATGTTCCTTCTTCAGTGCTGGGAACTTTGCAGAGCTTGGCTTCCAGAAATGCATCTTTACATTGAGCTAATTCAGTAGTATTTTCTGTTTCTGTTTTCATATGAGCAAGAAAAATGCTGGGAGTATTTTCAGGGCTACCTCTGAATCAATCATATTGAACATTCAATGAGATTGATAATTAATGATTGAACACAGAATATGCAATCATTAATTATATTTCCTATTCAAAATGCTTGTTTGTTTGTTTAGATAAGTCTGCCTGCCATCAGAGTGCAATACTATATGGGGAAAAAAGCCAAAACCCAAACAGATCTTACATCACCTTAGTATAATTGAAAATTCCCCAAACACTAAGAGAGATGCTGAACAGTATTTTAGTTCTTGGAAAGGATCAGACATTAAATAGAGAGTAGGAATAATCCCTGGTCCTTCCGGCTAGAGGCGAAGCAGTTGGCAGCTCATTTTTGCTATGCCTCCTAGTCCAAAAAGATACTGCCCTAGAAAATTACTTGTAAACTTAGATGGACACATAAACCCACCAGGATTTCACTGTTCTCATGTCTAAATTGCTATACCTAGGAGGGGCAACCATCTCTCATACATTGCAATACACCTCTATGTGTTACTACCTAGCTATGTGCTGGGACAACTTCCAGGTATGTGCTGTGTTTTTCTCATATGTTGTGATTCCCTTCGAAGACTTCTATGCATAAAGCAGGGAAGGAGCTAACCAGTGTTACCAGAGAAACACTCTGTAGAGTGCTTCTGCTCCACATTTATGTGTACATAATATATGTAACCCATCTTTTATGGTATAATAAGACTGTTGTGGAACACACAGTGAATGTGTGGGATCCCTAATAATTAGGGACATTTGAAATTCACTTGTGCACTTGGCAAGATCACAACAGCAGTGAAGTATATGGATTCTGAAAGGAAAGGTATTTGTTATGGGCAGGAGAGAAATAATATGACAACATTTAGGATTAGAAGCAGTCCAACTGTGAAAAAACTAGACAATATTTAAGATAAACTTCTGGATCATTTCTATCCCCTACTGTTGTCAGGCAAGTCAGTGGAGCTAAGATGAATGAGGTGTTTGTGTAGTGAGCACTGTGCTTTTGTTGGTCCCACTGTTCTGAACACACATATAGATAAATTTTCTGCAGTCTGAATGAGGTACAGCAGTATCTTTTATCTGTACCTTTTGATGGGCATTTGGGTCTGTGCTTTTTCTGATTTTCACTTCCACCAAAAACTGGACCTCACAGTGCAATTTTATGCTTCTAAAACAAGGACTGGCACTTTGGTTGCGCAGAGGTAGAGATGAACCCTTAGCAAAAGCTCCATCTTTGAAAGAGATGGATAGTTGAAAATAAATTTATTTCTGGTCTGGCAAATCAACTTAATATTTTTCCTCTGTGGCATCTATTACTTATTATTACCACAAGTATTTTAAACCAGCAATCTTTAAGGTAACCATTGGGTAGGAAGTTAAAGGAGGACCTTGCTTATTGTATAGGAAGGAAAAGTGACAGAAACTGACTGGAATATTTAGGTTTCTGTACTATAAATGCTGAGTATGATGAGTTTAATCCCTTTCTAGTTAGCTGTTAACTCTTGAGAACTGAAAAATATGGCAGTCAAATAGGTACAGCTGCCTTATCTGGAACTGTCTCCAGTTACTTCTGAACTCTGTTTCTGTAGCTGTCTAAGTCTGTATGGATTTCAGTGATGGATGAAGATTTCTGGATTAGACACAGGCAAGGCCGTTATTGCATTGCTTTCTTACTCAGAGATGATAACTTCACCCCATGTTGCTTTTCCAATTATTTTTCTGTGATACTTGGGTTGCACAGTGAGTCTATTTTATGAAGTTTGGGAAATCAACCCACAACATTTTCAGAATTTATCTGTTTTGCTTTCTGACAATCCACAGTAATCTTGTGGATAGCTATGATTGCTGTCTGTGGTGTGTAGCAGGGTCTTGCTGAGTATAATGCACAAGGGATTTTTTTTCTTTTTACATGAGTTTTATAAGTATATAGGAGAAAAGAAAAAGCGATGGAGATCAATTATATGTTTTAAAAAACAAACAAAAAAAAAGCCAACAACCCCAAACCAGAGATTGCTTTATAATGTCAGTGTCTTTTAAAATGGTCTACAGGTGGTATCTTGAATAAAGATGTATAATTTTGACAGACTTGCTCTCTCACTGTGCTTGGTACACATGCATTCACCTTTTTCTGTCTGTTTAGGGAAAAAATAGTACTACTTTCCCAGAAAGAGTGTTTGTAAATCAAATCAAACTTTCTGGAAGTAATATGTAATAATTCATCCTTACAGAGACACAATCGGGCATTGAAATGCATATACTGGGCAAAATAATTTGGCTCTGTCTCAAAACCGTTGAGTAAAATATAAAGCTACACATCTCTGTTTTTAGACCATCTTCTTTGCCTCAACTCAAACAAAGCAAGAATGATTCACTTCATATTTGTATTTAAATACAAAGATAACTGATTGTTATGTGCTTCCATATGTTTGAATGAAGTATTGTAATATTTTAAAAAGTCTATATTTTGTCCATATTCAAAAGACATGCAGAGACATTTTGCAGACAGTATCTTCATTCTGTTGAATTGACAGTTTCTCAATTACAGTTAATTTGAAAAAAAAACCAAACAAAAAAACCCAACCAAAAACCAAGCCACGCTCAAAACCAGGAAAAGTTTGCAGATTGTTTCATAACTTATTAAAAGGGACCTTTAAGTGCAGTTTATATACTTAAAAACTGAAGAAATAAGCAGCAGCAGTTCTTAGCTATGTACACCATGGGCCTATGTGGCACATCCATGATCACATTCCTAATTAATTGCTCCCTGAATATATTTGATCGTTTTTTGTCTCAAGAATATTAGTGCTAAGGTTCTATTTTGAAAAATGTCCTATCCTTGGCAGCAGCTAATCACAGATAATAAAATGGGAAATGAAACAAAGTTACTAATAGACTTCTATGGCATGAAACTTATCCAAAGGTAAAAATACCAAATAGAAACCTTGACTTTGTAAGTTATTGACTTAAGCCCTTAGACTTGAAGGATTATTAGAGGGTTATGAGGATTTAGAGATTATCTGCGATTATGTCTTCATTTTATCTAATGTGGCTTTAATTTATGGTTTGGGAGTTTAATTATTAATTAATTAAATCTTGGGAGATAGCACAAATGTATTTTTAATTCAATTTTATTGCTTTTTTTTTACATTCCTTCCAATGTAACAATACTCCTTTTGTGCTGGAATACCTGTTGTTTACTGATATAATTTAATATTGATTCTATTTTACAGTAGCTATAGCTGTGGATCCCTAATTGATACCTTATTGCACTAAAAGGCGTGATAAATTTAATAAACTGTTTAATAAACTACTTTCCATATAGTAGGGCTATATACACAGCCGTGCATGAGTAGTCTAATGGTGGTTTTGTTTACATTTTTTCAAACAAGAAACTATGTCATTTTTTTTCTTTTACTTTCCTTTTTATTACAAATGTAGTTTACAAGAGACCAACACTAAAGATCTGGCTTATTTATCCTAACAAAAAGGCAATCTGCACTAGGGAGAAAAAATAATTAGAGTGTGTATACAATCCCATCACATAGGATGGGCCTTAGAACAATGTTGGTTAAATCTGGTCCATTACCTTCCCTGAGAAAGAACAGATAAAAGCACCCTTGTGTCTCATTGTCTCTGCTTATGGTCAGGCTTGCTTTAGTGCTTTAATATTTCATTAGTTGCTTTGTTTTGGTAGTGTGTTGTTTTTAACTGTAAGGCGTATGAATTGTTCAGCCGCCGGAACACCTCGTGGGAAAGGAGGGCACAAGCTCAGTTGTTTGCTGTTATCACGATGTACTCAAACAAAGTGAGTTAAAGCACGTTGTGGCATAGAAATTACGCAGCAGAAGTAAATATGTAAGGACTACAAGACATTTATGTCTGTGCTCTGGCTACCTTTCTATTCCTTTAGGCATCTTGTTACTAAATCTAGCTGCCCTCAAGTTTTATAACCCAATTAATTTGGTAATCAGCTTAAAGTTATATGAACAGACATGCTGCATGTCAGTGAGCATGAATGTTTTCAGTGACCTTTGCATAACTCCTCCTTAAGCAAATCAGGTTGCCCTGTTGGAATCTGAGACATTTATCTGTTGTTCCTGGGGTTTAATCTTGAATATGTACTCCACAAGTCTGTTGTCACAGTCCCCATACAGGGACATCTCAGGAGGAGTTGTTCCTTTGCCTCTTGGTTGGAATTTTTTAATGCTCAGGTGCAGCCCTCTGTGTGTGTGTGTGTGTCACTTTTCTTTCACTTTGCACTTAACAAATAACTTTGTGTGTAGTTGATTTCTTTCCTGTTCTGTTCTGTTCTAGGAAAAATAGGCTAAAATATCTGTTGTTCCGTACTGTCCAGTATTTTTTCCTTTCAAGGACATACAGAAAAACTTCACCCCAAACCCATTTCTAGCAGTGCCTATAGTTCTTGAAGTGACCTTGCCCTACGATTTTTGCTGATAGTAGCAGCTGCTGGTTGCATCTACCATCTGCCCTTTCCTGTAATCACCTGATTATAATCTACTCAAGCATCATTTCTTCTTAAAAACAAGAGCTTGCACTAGTACCTGTTGGAACCATCTATTTCATTCTAGGCAGGAAAACAGTGCTGAGGAAAAGATAGAGCTTCCATGTTGAGGATGGCCAGGGCAGTGCAGTTTAAGCATAAAAATAGGCTTAGATAGCACTTGTCCTTAGTGTTAGAGAAGAGGCAGGTTCCCATGTTTTCTGCCAGACCAATAAGGGTTTTGGTGATGGGAGGAGGAGGTATTTAATCAAAGTTTCACTGTTTATTTTCTCTACTTTAATAGCTTGGAAAATGGTTTGAGTTTTTTATTTTTTGCTTGTTCAGTTTTTTCTGGTTTCTTTTATCTTGAATCCTTTGTGTTTTCTTGACTGTATCTGCCTGTAGAAAATGAAAATTATTTGCTTTATTGGTAGGGTCTGAGTGAGGCTGCAGAATTTCCATAAAATGTGGCAAAGCATTATCTAATTACAGATCAATATGACCTCAGTAAGTAATGAAATTTTATAGAACAGAATTGTACTAAAACCTCATTATCCTTGGACTTGATGTAAGTAATTGAATATCTTGATTTGTTTTTGTGAGGGTCATACACCACAGGTAAGAGAAGCTGTCAGTCTGCTCTTGAAAGGAATACTTGTAATCTGAAATGTGCATAATGTGGTTTAACTAGACTTACATCATCTGCACTTACATTTCTCATTCTGTGAACTGAAAAAGAATTAGACTTCTCTTTTTAATTACAGTTTTTTTTAAAAAAGTATCCTAAAAGGATACAGGCTTTTAATGAAGCTTTTTAAGATTATTTATCAACCTGTTTACTTTATTCATTATGATCTGGTTTCAAACAATTATTGTTCTACCTTGTCAAGTTTGTTGTCAGCTGTTGTAAATGCATTGAAAATATAAGGTATTTTAGTCCATCTTTAGAATGGACTCACATATGGCATGCCACTCAGGACTAAAGGGATATTGTCAAAGAGAATTGCATATTTATTAGTAAGGGAGATATAGCTGTCTAGGAGGTGCAGAAAATGCCTGTTAGTTTCTATTCTCTCAACAAGTGAGTTTTATAAAAGAACTGTCCCCAGTTGAGGTAATTTAAGAAGTTTAAAAAGGTTTGGAGAATGGCTCAAGAAAAGTTACAGTCTTTAGGGTTTAACAACTGCATTTGCTCCTTAGACTTCAGGTTCTTAATCCATCAGATTTTTAACCCAGGGAAGTGTTCATGGCCACTTAAGATTTTATTTCAGCTGTTTTCCTATGTGCCTGGCATTGCTCACTGCCCTACCCCAAAGAGGATTGCAGGACTCTGTTATATTAATTCTCTTTCACATTATCTACAGTCATTGATAGTAATGCAAGATAAAAATAGGCTGTAAAATCCGTGCCAAAACTGAAAATGCCCCGGGATTAATGTCTTGGCAGAAGGATCTATCTTTTAGTTGGTCTACAGAAGTGAAGAGAAAAATAGGGTAAGGAAGGCAAGAGACTAGCACTTCTCAGTAGGGAACTACTGGTCATTCTAAAGGGAAGGAAGCAAATACATAGACAGTGTGAACTAGGACAGGTGACTTGGGAAGAGTTTAGAGATGAAGTTGAGTTGTTTAGGGATAAGATGAGGAAGGCCAAGGCAAAGCCAGAACTGAACCTGGCAAGGGATGCAAAAATTAACAAGGACTTCTGCAGGTATGTCAACCAGTCAAAGAAGGGGTACCCCCAATAAGCAGTACTGGAAAAGTGGTAACAATAAAATGAAAAGTCTGAGGTGCCCAACAACTTTTGTACCTCAGTCTTCAATAGCAATGTCTCTTTCCAGACTTCTTGAGTGGATGCGGCAGCAGGATGGGAACTTCACTTTAAATAAAAATTGTGTTCATAACTACCTGAGAAACCTGAATATAACCTAAGGGACCCAATGAGATGTATTCCAGAACCCTAGGGAAATTGGCTGATAAAAGTTGCCAAGACACTCTCCATGATATTTGAGAAGTCATGACAGTCAGGCGAAGTCTCAGGTGACTGGAAAAAGCCCTCTTTAAGAGGCTATTGTAGCCCTCTTTAAGAAGGGCAGAAAGAAGGGACCTGGGAGCTACCAACCTGGATTGCTGAATCCAGCTCTGCAGTCCCCAACATAGGAAGGACATGGACCTTTTGAGGCAAGTCCAGAAAAGGCCACCAATATGATCAGAAGGATGGAGAACCTCTCCTGTGAAGACAGATGGAGAAAGTTGAGATTGTTCAGCTTGGAGAATAGAAGACTTTGAAGTGACCTAATTGTGGCCTTCCAGCATCTGAAGGAAGCCTACAAGAAGGATGGAGACTGTTTACAAGGGCATGTGGTGACAGGGCAAGGAGGAATGGCTTCAAACTGAAAAAGTGGGTTTCACTTAGATATTAGGAAAATATTCTTCTCTGTAAGGGTGGTGAGGCACTGAAAAAGGTTGTCCAGAGAGGTTATGGAACATTTCCCATCCCTGCGAGTGTTGAAGGCCAGGCTGGATGAAGCTCTGAGCAATGTGGTGTAGTGGGAGATGTCCTTTCCCATGATGGGGAGTTTGGAACTAGGTTATCTTTAAGGTCTCTTCTAATCCAAGCCATTCTATGGGTCTGTGATTCTTGTGTCTACCTTGCTTTTGTCTCATCTTCCATGTGTGCCTGAAGTTTTTTAGATGGTTGGTACTGTCCAAATTCTTTATCATTTGAGAGTACTAAACCACAATTTTCAGCTCTCCTTTTCATTCTTTTTCTCTGTTTCACTTACCATATTATGTCAAAAGGTTGTTCTTGGTAAGTGTTGAACAAACACTGAAGTAAAGGTTATACCGTGGCTGTTTTTTGCAAGCAGTGTGATAAATCCTGTTTATAGTAGCTGGTTTTGTGTTCCAAGACATTAATTAGTATAAAAACTGCCAAAACTCATTTTTGCTTTAGAAATATTAATCCTATTTCTAAGATTTTGCATCTTTCTCTGGGTTTATATAAAGGTGACACAGAACTAATAAAACGCCTGCTGTTCCCTGCCTGTTGGGTTATCCTTACCTCTAAGTAATGGTGACTCTCTCAGAATATAGGACCACGAAGGCCTATCTTGAAGGCTCTCATTTCTCATTGCAAAATGAGAGATACTTTCAGTGCCTCAGTTCAATTTCCTCTTGGCTTCATTTTCAGCTTTTTCAGGCTTTCTTTAATGCATATGTGCTGCCAGTTCCGTAGCTGCTTAATATTTCAATTTATATCAGTATGAAAAAGTGGAATTTATCCTTTCATTATTCAGTACTTGTAGATATGATTATGTGCTTTGTTTCCATAAGGAGGGAAAAACACTGCTGAAACTGTCCCTTCAGTTGTAAGAGAAATGTGTAGGTCTTACTGCATCAGTGAAAAACGAGTCTGTACACACTTTTTGTGTATACAGAATTGTTTAAAATCTGCATATGAATTAAAGAAATTTGGTTTGTGTGTGCAAACTGTATTATTTCACAGTCCAGTTTGTTTTAATTTCAAATAAATACTTTGTTAGCTGATAACACTTTCATATGTTACCAATCATTCCATTCTGATGATGGGTTCCAAGGATGAAATGCTCTGTTTTCTGATGTGGAAATAATAAACATTGATGTGCTGTCCCAAGATTGTCCACACAATGGAAGTTCTTCTGGTGTTAAACTCTTGCTTCATCATCTTTTATTTTCTGTGTTTTTCAGAACTGTGTACCAAAGTAAAACTTAAGGGATATTTCTCTGTCCAAGGGCTTCCATTCACCTTCATAGGGATTGTGCACGTTCAGTTTTCGTAGGGCAGTGATGGATTTTCAGTGTTCAGATCTTTTGTAATAAATAAGTATTGCTCAATGTACACCTCTGCAATTGATAGATTTCCTGGAAAATTAAACATTTTATTTGTATTACAGATTATATTAGGTGGAACAATTTCATTGATTCCTTAAGTTTATGTTTATAGAAGAGAATAATTTATAGAAATATTTTTAGAGTGGGTGTTATAGATAGAAATCCTGGTACAGCTGCTAATAGGAGGGTGTTTTTTAAATTTAATTTCAGGGGTGAAATATGCCTTTCTAAATATTTGTGAAACAAGTTTCTCAGTTGTATAGTTTCTGGCAACCTGCATATTAAATTAAGGATTAAGAGAAAAAAATATTTTTCTCCATTTAGTTAAACAGAGATTCTCCTTGGTTTACTTAAGGCATCCGTTGTGGCAGTAGACCAACTTCCATGATGTAGACAGTGTATGTGAAGTCTGTCTCATAGATAATGTGTTACAGAGAGAAAAAGGAAGAGAGGAAAGAAATGCAGATATTAAGTGCACGTACTGCAACCTGTCCGCAGTCTGACAGGCTTTCTGTCATGATAAAATGTAAGCAGACCTTTTATATTAATTTATAATATTTTTCCCTTATTTTTTTTAAAGTTCCTGATACATGTATTGTTACCTTTGTATCATTGAACCAGTTTTCCTAATCAGATTAATAATGCTTTTGCATCGTAGTATTTCCTGTCTGGAAAATGTTTTCACAGCACTTGCCAGTGTATAAAGAGTAGCCATAGAAATGTATTTTTAAAAAGTTTCATTTTAATGAATTTATTAATTTTTCCTGTTTCTGGTTTGATTTTTTTTTATTTCTTTTACTTTTTTTTTTTTTTAGTAAGATCTGACTCTATCTTTGTGCACTTACTGCCTCCTCACTGGTGGGGCAGTGAAAGCAGTAAAAAGGACCTTGAGGCTGTGCAAGGGCTTCTCAGCAGTAACAAAAACATCTCTGTGTAAGCAACACTGTTTTTAGCACAAATCCAAAGCCTAGCCCCATAGCAGCCAGTGTGTCGAAAATTAACTCTATCCCAGCCTGAATCATTAGAGATTGGAAGTCTCAAGACCTGCAACATTCCAGATAAGCTAAATCTATGATCAGAATGTGATCCAGGATCTGTGAAAATGTGGATTTCACTGGAACACCCTTCATTTTTGTTGTCTTTAGTGAAAATTTTGGGCACACTACACTTGCTGGCGTGAAACAGGAATAGATGTGAGATATGAAACACAAACAGCTATTCAATCTGTAAAGGACTGATTTTTGGTATGCAATTTATTCTTAAGGGAGGAATGTCTACTGTTATTTAAGTGTCCATAGATCAGTGTAAAGTAGGGTCTCTGCATTTAAAGAATAAAAATTCATTACTATTATTATTATTATTATTACTACTACTACTATTACTATTATTATTATTATTTTCCCCATTAAATAGACTTTTTCTTTAATATACCGTATCTGTACAACATAGTTACTGATGCCTTTTTCAGACATTTTAAGACCTGCAAGGATCACCATTGGATATTTTGTTTTGCTTCAGTTTGATAGTTGGTTGATAGCATTTTTAGACAATAACTCCTGCGTCAAAAAAGTAATGGCAGATCAGTAAGGAGTGCTGCTTCTGGAAGGACACCAAATCTTGCTTCCAAGATTTAGAATGAAGACTGTATTGCACTCTTGATAAGATGATAGTTTCAGGGTTCAACATATATAGTCTCATTTTTTATTTGAATCTATTTGCCTTCAGTATACAGACACTGGATGTTAAAACGTTATTGTTTATCAAATAATGATTATTTTACATTAATTAATCTCAATTACTTAGTCTCTGGATGCACCTTATCTGCTTTCAGTTGGATCTGTATTGCACTGAGAAAGGGAGATAAAAATTGCTATCTACATATCAGTTTTATAGCTTTCATGTTGTGACCTTAAAATGTGCAATCACATTGTGTGGGTGCTGTTTAGGACCAGCTGTTTGTGACCAATTCAATTTCTTTAAGTGAGATAGATTACAGAAACAGCTGGCTATCACATTATTAGAGATTAAGTCTTAAACACACTGCAATTAAAATAATTATGTTATTCTTTCTTTCTGACTGCAGAAATGCTTCTGGGGCTATGGAGATTAATCTTGTTCACAATGACTCTATATTTAGAAATTACTGACTTGTTTAAATGGTGGAAGAAAAATATTCAACTCCGGTATAGCTTGTATAATAGGTTCATTACCTGAAATAATTTTTTCTTCTTTGTTTCCTGTTTGACTGAGGAAGGTTGCCACTCTTGGAATACCTTTAAAAGTCTATGCTCTGGGCAGGTGTGGAGCCATTGAGAACTGCAGTTCAGGAAGCTTTGACTCTTCTCTGCTTCCAGGAAAATTAATTAAATGCTGTACAGAATTTGGATTATATCATGGATTATGTCAGTGCTATCTTCACCATCACATTGGTTTTAATTGATGTCGGACCTCAGGTACTTTCACTAACAGTCATGAGAAAACTCATCTTAAAGCTTACATAACGACTCATCCACCATCCTCTTCTGTGCTACTCATGGGGATTGAGTCATCCCCCCAGAATAACCCTGCAGAGATCATGTCTCTTGCATCCTCAGAATTCTTTGGGACAGCTGTGTTGTTTGATTTTTGAGTTTAACTGAAAATATTAGACACACACCTCTCAATATGGATAGAGGCGGTTTTCTTTACAGGGCCAGGCAATTTACATTTCCCTTAAGAGCTTTGTCTTCAGCTTTGCTTCTTGTTTTATTTTTGGTACAGCCCGAAACAGTCCGTAGTGTGCTTTGGAGGGAGAAGGTGCAGAAAGAGTGTTTTCAGTCTGGTTCCAGATAGTGAATAAATTATTTGATTGTTCCCTGGAGAGCAAAGCAGCATGGCCTGCCAGTGAGCTTCAAGCTGCCTGCAGGACCTTGGGAGTGAGACCAGATGGGCTGGGAACCTGCCCAAGCCCTGGCTCCCGTGCGCTGCTGCTCCTGCCAGCCTGCCTGCTGTGCCATCAGAGGCACACGAGGATCCTGCTCCAAGGCTGGCCCCCAAGGCAAGCCAGAGCTTGGGCCTATTTCTAACAGGCTAACTAGGCCCTTGGGTCTTCTGGCCATACTGAGCACTTTCTGGAGCAGTAAGGGAGAGATAAATAATTTATAGAGGTGAAAGCTGCTGCTTCTCTGGACTGGTAGGAGGGGTTGGTTCTAAAGCCCTTGTCAGTCGCAAGTGATGCTGAAAAGTGCTACAATGTCATGATTTCCTGTTCTGAATTCTGATGTAGGGGGTCATATTAGGTAGTCTGGAGGTGAAACAGAAAGTGACAAGGACAAAAAAAATAATCTTGCCAGTAATAGAGATGGCAAAGGCTTTTTGAATAACCATCATGATTTTTCAGATGCAAAATGTCAGCCTTTATTGTGTCTGTGTTACCAGGTACACTCTAGCTTGACTGTTTAGATTAGAGAGTATTTGTAGCTCTGTAGCTCTGTGGCAGAAATATGGGATCAAAATTAGCTAGTGAGCCTCTAATTTATCATCTGATCAAAGTAAAATGATAAGGAATAAAAGATACTTTATTTTACTAATTGCAACTATTTTCCCTTACCATGCTAAGTCAGTCTTCTACCAAGGCCTTTCTCACAGGGCTCCCTCATATGACCTCTGGTTACACCTGAGTTACCAAAATGCTTTGGTTAAGTTAGTATGATGATATTCATGAATGTTCAGAGAGAGTGGGAAACATAACCTTCTCCAGAAGGGAGACATGATCATGGATGGTGGGCTGAAGATGTGTATCCACACAGTCTGGCTACTCCCATCTTGCTGCCCCAGTATTTCCTTTCTGCAGCAAAGAAGCTTTTGAAGATGGTTGTATTGGGTGTGGCTGGGGTGTTTATTTTCCCTCAGCAGCCCTCACAGTGCTGTGCTTTGCACTGGTCCCTAGAAGGGTGTTTATGATACCCAGTGTTTTGGCTACTGCTAAACAGCACTGGCACAGCATCAGTGATGTGACTCAACATTCCCACCCCTGCCCCACCACCCATATCAAGGGGCTGACAGTGGGCAAGATCCCGTGAGGGGGCACAACCAGGCTGGCTGACCCCAAATTAACCAAAGGGATATTCCATACCATATGACATCAGCTCAGATATAAAAGCTAAGAGAGGGAAGTTAAAGGGGGGAGTATTTGTTATTTATAATGTTTGCCTTCTGAAGCAGCCACTCTGCATGCTAAAGCCCTGCTTCCTGGGAAGTGTCTGAGCATCACTTGCTGACGGGAAGTAGTTTCCTTTCCTCTTTGCTTAAATGCACGCAAAATTTTGCTCTCACTTTAGTAAACTACTTTATTTCAAATTATGAGTTGTTTTCCATCTTATTTTCTCTCTCCTGATTTGGCTGGGAGGGAGAGTGGTAGACCAGCTTGGAGGGCATCTGGTATCCAACCAAGGTCAACCCACCAGAATGGTGTATGCAAAACAGATAAAGCAACAGCTTAAGTAACTGTGACACCAAGTCAAATGATTGAACACCAGAATTTCAGAAAGTGCAGTCAAAAAGAGACGAGACAGTATTTAATGATGGAGTCAAAGCACATGGCAAATAAATACTGGTTCCACAAGTCACAACAAAATTGCATGGGAATGCAGTAGTAGAGCTATTCTTAAAATTCTGCTGCTATTTCTGAAGTTAGGGAACAGTTTTTCTCCAATTAGGCTAAAATGAAGTAGATGCCTAAGACAGCATGGTGAAAACTGTGGATATGTTCTGTAATTACCCAAGGATAGTCATATTTAATAATTATTGCAGCAAACAGTGGAAAATATTTGAAGTGCTCCTGTGCAAGAAGCCACATAACATATGGCCATTATCACCAAAGCACAGTTGAATGACTGTAGGAGGACTGTGAACGACACATTTTGTTTCCTTCTAGGATAACATATTTTCTTTACATATAATCAGTCCTTTGGGTTTTTAGGGGACTTAGAGCCTGAATATCAAGTGTGGAGTGAGCAGTGAAAAGTCTTAGAGGCAGAATGGTGCATGTGCATCATTTGCCATGAAGTGTTTGAAGGCTTGTTAGCACCAACATGGGTAAGCTGGAGTGTAGCACATATGTGCTGTACGTTGGGTTGACAGGGAGAAACCTTAGTGTTAATGCAGGCCTCAACTGATACATATGCATGCTACAGCACAGGAAAATTAGACTGGACATGACATTGATTGCCCTGCTGTGATCAAGGACCACTTAAGTTTTTTCTGTGTCTTTTCCATTGTACTGTATAGTATGCAGAAGCATTCTGCAAGAATGTAAGAAATTTGGGACTATCAGGATCCTTGAAGGAACTTGGGTATCCATTCAATAAACTATGTAAACTAGATGTTCATTGCTTCAGTACTACTGCATTTATTGCACTGAGATGTGTCCTTGCTGATTTTTTTTAAGCTAGTAAGCGTGTGATATTTACAGAATGGCTTTGAGTATAAACAGAAAAGCTGCAATATTTATAACGAGACTGGTGTTAAATATAACGGGGCTTTGTGTTGTCTTTTTTTCCACCAGTCAACTTCCTTCAGCAATACCTCCAGTGGATTTACAGTTGTCTGTCATTCACTGTTTACCCATCTCACCCTGCACTCATGCATCTCTGTAAACCTGCTTCAGATCCCAACCTGCTGCTGCCTCATTCCCTCTCTGGGCAGGTCCTTGGCTCTTGCTGAGGTGGTGTGTGTGCTGAACAGCCCACTGACCCTGGCAGCGACCTCAGTGCTGGGGTTTTGTCTCTGTGAGCAGCATCTCCTGTCTAGTTTTCTGTTCCTGAATAAACCAAAGCTTCGATACAAACCGAGGAATCCTTTTAGGCAGCAAAAATTCCTTCAATAAAAATGTTCATTTTATCTTACATGTAGATAGCTTTTAACAAGAGATTTTTTCACGGCTGTTAAAACACATCCTGTTTCCTCAGATATCATAGATGCAGGGGTCTGAAGAAAATATCTTTAATTATTTGGTAGGCTTTTGTGACAAATGGAAGATTCAATTTAAAAATGGAAATCATATCATCTGCTCAAAAGAAAACATGAATGAAAACGCAAGGGAGCAGCACTTCACCTACCTTAAAAATGTGAATAGTCCTCTCTTGTTGGGTTCACCTCATTACAGATTGAGTTTATATTCTTTTTGATTTATGTTGGTTACTTTGGAAATAGACTTTTATGTATTGCCTTCCTTTTAGACAGAAGTCTTTTGGCCACCAGGTAAAACTTGAATTCTATTTTTCTGCAAATGCTGACAAGATAGGAAATAGTTCATACTCAGGTGAGCCATTTTGCTCTTTATCCATGATATCACGGTGTTCTTGCAAAAGCTGAAATGCTATTTTAGAGCATGCTTATAATAAAGGAAGGAGTTCTCAGAACTCTTCCTGCAGTGACCTGTTGCCTTTGGCAAATCTATTTAAAAGAGGCCATGAATGACTTTTGTTGAGAGGCTCTCTCTTCTTTCAAAAGACCATGTTAATCAAGTTGTGATGCTACTCATTTTTTGGCAGAACTCTCTTTAGATGTTCATGGTGTTGAAAAGGTTTTCCTGCTTTAATAATCTGCAGGTTTTGAAGGCTTTTCTTATTTCAGTTAGATGGAATGTCAAACATAATTTTTTAAACAAAAATTAAATGGAATAAAAACCCGATTTTGTGTTCAAATAGAATAAAAAATTCTAGAATAAAATAGAATTAAAAGACCATTTTGTTTTTTTGATAGAAAAAGATAGATTTAGAATAAAAAACAATTTTGGTCTTTAGAATTAAAAAAAACCCCATTAGAATAAAAAAACACTGGTTGGTTAGAATAAAAAAAAACATTTTGTTTTCAACCTTTAAAACCGTCGTATAAACAGAAAAAGCTAAATCCAACTGGTTTCAAGTTAAAATATTCCTGATTTGTTTTAACTCTTTAAAAAGAACATTTTAAGAAATAGTTCACATTCCCTTGAAATCTAATTGTTAATTGCAGCATACAGAACAAAGGAGTTTTAGTTTACTGATTTAAGTTAAGGTAGTCTATGCTGAGAATTTCTGGTGATAGGGTACTAAGCAAGGTATAAATAATTCTAGGTCACCAGGTTTTGCACTGTATGTGGTAGTGATTTCAGAGAAGCCTTCTCAAGATATGCCTCTGGAACCACAGCCATGTAATTACTTCTTCCTTGCTTAGGAAAAATGCTTAGGATACAAGGCAAGGAATAAATGATACTTGAACTCTTGGGTATAGGACAGCAAAAAAACTTGTTTCAATTTCATGTTGTAGGTCTACTTTTTATAAATTAATAAAAATTATTAGGGTCAAGCAAAAATAAATAAAGGAAACCTAAAAGACTTAAAAAAATGGCTTCTAGTAATTATCAGTAAGCATTATCTGCATCACTACAGAGAATTTAACAATATGAACACAGAAGTAAATTCTATTAAAATCTTTCTGTTATAGCATCTAGTAACCAAAGTAATTATCAGAGTATGAATTCCCTCATCATCATAGTACGCTGAACTGGCAGTAGTGTGATAGTAGATATTGGCAGCTGCTATTCAAACACACAGAAGAAAAACAGGGAGGTGGTAAAGGTCAGTTATTCTATAGCTAAGATAATTGCCAGGTCACCAAGCTTTGTGCTACGATTCATGAGGTATGGCAGTGATTTCAGAGAAGTCTTCTCAGTCTCCTCAAGTTGTGTCTCTGGAACCCCAGCACAAGCCATGTAGATGCAGAAGCAGCATGTGTCCAAGAGGGAGGCAGTAGGTTTCCATAGTGAATGTAAATGCTGAACTGGTGTTTATCCACAACTAAGCTGCTTTAATGTTTTTACTCACTATAGAGGTTCTAAATGTCTTTCCATAAAGAGTTGCAACATGATTGTTCTTTGTCTTCATGTTAAATGAGTTTTTAAAGGCTCTGTATTCTGTAGATTTTGACCATTCTTGTGTATCCAGATGAATTATTGGTGTATTTTTTTTTCCACCGACTGAGCTGTGTGATTTCCAGCGCAGTTAATGATGCAGATCTTTAGCCTTGATAGAAAAGAGCATGGAACAGCTGTCACCACATAGCTGGGTCTGTGCTCCCTGGTTCCTGGCAAGACCAGAAGAACAAAACTGCTGAGTTTATGCCTGTTACCCATGACCTAAATGAGGTTAAAAGTGCTGCCAGTGATTGTGCTAGTAGCAGGGAGCTGAGGTGACAAAGGAGTTGTCATAGAAACTCCAAGGGATGAAAATTTTAACTTTGTTTTTCACACTCAAATTTAAATTTCTGATCAGGCTTCCTGGTTAGATTTGACCTTTGGAACAACCTGTCTCTCTCTGTTTTACTGTACAGGGGAGCTATAGCTGTAGGTTCTTTCATATCTCCTGTAATCTTGTTTCACCTTTGAATTGTGGGTAATCTGATGTGTGCTGCTGTCAAGGTTCCCTGAAAATGTCTCAAACAAAAGAAAGAAAAATATCTTGCCTGCTGACTGGTGCCTGCATGTCTTCCTACCTTTTCATTGTCCTTGTGTCTTAATGTCTATTGTGTTTTACATAAAAATATTTCTGAAAACCAAGTACTTGACTAGGAAAAAGAGTAAAACATCACATTTTTTCCATAGTTCTGTAAATTTATCATATCTTTTGCTTTTCCAGTATGAAGGGTTGGTGTTTAGAGGAGAGAGAGCATTACAACGAGAGAAACAGAAATGCTACTTCAGTTCTGAAATGCTTGGTGTGGTTCAGCTTCAGTTGTTGTTCCAGCTGCATGGCAACTGATAAGAATTCAAATCAAACAGAAATATAGATTCTATTCTTTAATATATTTTCTCGAGTCTCTCATTTGTTTTCAGTGGTTCTGTGTCAAGGGGTGTATTTTTTTTTCTTGTTTTCTTGTTGGTTTTTGATTTTTAATAAAATATTTAGTCTTTGTTCTTTTTTTCAAGAACAAATCTAAATAATTTCATCTTGAGGCACTTGTCTGACAAGGCATTCATGTCCCACTTTTTACTGGGCTGTTTTAAAATCTTACCCCTAAAGAATCCAAGTATTTACTACAGTTAGATTTTCTTTGTTTTGTTCTGGTGTGGTCCTGAAGGCTTTCTGGCTTTGAGGGATTTGTCAAGGTTAAATAAAGGAAGACTGATTTTCAGGCATTGTTGCACTATTTCTGAAGACACCGTGTCGATATTTTTGTTTGTCAGTTTTGTAACTGATTTTGAAATCTCTCTTCACATTTGTCCTGAGCAGCTGTATTAAAAGGCTGAGATAAAACTGCATTACAAGGAAATATTGGCAAGATGGAATATTGGAAGCAAGAATAAATTAAAAGAAAAATCTCAATGTGTCTTTTGGTAATACTGTAAAATTTTGCCTCTCTTTTGTCACGTTGAACTGATTGTGCTGGTTACAAAAGCTTTCTTAAACTTTCAAGCCTGGTGAAATCATTTGAGAGTGCTAGCTTGAAGAATTTGGTTATGAAAATGAATGACTATCTACAGATGGACAAAAAGATTTTGTGATGCAGATGTTCTTCTTTCACTGCCTTTCACTGTTGTCTCTACTGTATTTCAAGGGTAGAGATGATAAAGAAATTTTGCTTTTTACTCAATATCACTGAGCTGTCTTCAGTCTTTTGGGGAAATGGAAATCTGCTTTCAGCAGAGGGATGTTTGATGCTGTGAATGCAAGTGGGAGTCTAAAATTACTAATGGGAATCTTTTGTGAACTACCCGTATTTATGTAGATAACAGACATGAGCTAAGTCACATATCCTTAAAACTGTGACTTGACATAGATTCTCAGATGAATGTGCACGTAACTGCATAAAATGCCTGGAAGAGAAAGACTGTACTAGGATGCAGAAAGAAAACTGCAGTGGAAGTAGAGGTGGTAGAATGAATTAACTCACCTCAGCGCTTTATGCCCTGCATGCTCTTCATAGAAACAGTTTCAAAATAGAAGTATAAAAACCTAATACTTTAGATGGTACTGTAGAGTTGAAAGCTGGGAATCATTTAGTCTCGTCATTTAGAAATTTTGAATTCTTCTGTGTCAATCCAAAGCAACAAAATATATTCTGAGTTAGCCAGCCTCAGCTGAAGATCTGGATACAGCGAGCTGCCTCACAAGCCTTTTGTTTTCTCTTGATCAAACTAAAGCTGAAAGGGGAATGAAAACAGCTGTTATTTTGTATTTAAGCTTTTAATTTGTAGTCCCAAGATACAAAGGAAGATAAGAATTAAGAAAAAAAGGAAAGAGATTTGGGCTGCCCAGGAGATTCCTTTTGAATTTTGGGATTTACTGATTCATAGATACAAACCTAGTTGTAATTGTCATCTGTGTCAACTGATGTCTTTAATATCTATTTTGAGGACTCTAAATTAACACTTCACATTTTTCATATGAGTAGCTTTGTAAATAAACATTTTTTTTCAATATTTACTTGAGCTACATGAACACTTTGAAAAGCTGTTTGAGGCTACTTGAGCCTCACAGTCCAGATTAAAAATACTTGTTTGTTTGTTTGTTTGTTTTTTCTCCTATATGGAAAGGTTATTTTGCCAACATTTTGCAATTAGGTGAGTCCCTTGCCTTTTTCTTTGAAATAAACTTATCTGAAGAATCTCTGTTTTATTCATTGATTTTATTCATAGTTCTTAATCAAAATACTTTCTCTGTCTCAGCGATAACCAGTTATTTTCAAAACAGATATGAAAATCTGTTTGACTACAGATCAAAGTTCTTTCCATTTGCCAAACCTGATTTTTGTTGGAGTATGGGTAAAACTGGTATCAAGGTACAACTTTCTCCTAAACTTTATGGATTTCTTCTTTGAGTAGCTTTCCCATGATTATATATTCAGTTTTAATAGAAAATTGGCAGTTTGTGGAAGTTTCCTTTTCTAGGCCATCAGGAAACCAGCTCTACTCGGTCTTTTCAGTGTTTATAGAAAGGTAAAATGTGTCAAAAGTCAATTTGTAGAGTGTTTCAATCTTGCCAAAAGGTTGAAAATTTAAAATATAATTTCATATGTTTTTGAGAAACTGTTTAATGTCATGAATTTCTGGCATGCCTAAAATTCTTCCTTGAATGTTTTCATTGCAATTAGCTTGTGTTTCTGGCTAACACTGGAAAAATAAATGAGTCAGATGAGTGTGCTTGTGGCAATGAATCAAGATTACTTTCTAGAATGCAGTCTCAAGAGAGCAGGAGGATAGTGGTGATTTCAAAGTGGTTATGAATGTGTTGATGAGTGAAACTCACAACTCATTTCATCTAAAACAAGAAAGACCTGTCAGATAGCAATGTATTTTTGTTTATATGCTACCTGGGCAGAATTGGACATGTTAGTGGCAATGTGCTCTTTATATCACCCATATTCTTTTATGATATTTCATTCTTTACAGACAACTGAAAATTGGGGCAAAAAACCATTACATACTGCTATAAATGGTTGATTTATTGGTCTTGACAATCCAGAAGTGATCACTTGTCAATTCCTATGACTCAAAGTGCAAAAGTAGCTGAATATGCAAGTTTTATTTTAATATAGCTACAATTTTGTATAATACTCAGGTCCCTTTAAATAATACCTTTCCTTTTGGTACTAAGTGCAAGTACACTCTGTATTTGCTAGTTTATCCTGATGAAAAATTAATACATTAATATATACATGTGAACATGTGAGTAGATACAGCTGTGAGTTTCTATATAACATGCATAACAGTCTATTCTTTAATATACAAATGAGAATGCAGATGAATTATTTTTTTCTCGAAACTATGAAAAAGCCAATGTCAAAATTTAAGATTGCATGAATACAAAGCTCATCTCCTGTGTTTATACAAGGTCTACAATTAATCCACACCCACTTTGCGTTAGTTAATTTCTTCACTGAAGACTGATGTAAATGTGAGGAATAATTTCTGTTTCTTAAATGTGGTATCAAGAAAGAAAATTATCTTTTTTTTTAGAAGCATAATTTATAGAGACACATTTATTTTACAGTATTGGTAAAACTCAGTATGAAAATATTTTCTGACATTTGACATCTGCATATGTTATGATAGTATAAAGTATAAGTAGAAGTAGTTTTGCTTTTACTTATTTGAATGAAGATATGGAGCTTTCATACTTAGAGGTATTCAAAACTTGACTCAAGAAGGCTTTAAGCAAATTAGTTTATGTTGAAGCTGGATCTGATAGGTTTACTAATCCTCCAGGCCCTCCCTTCCAACCTTTGTATGACTATTGAAAAAGGAAAAAAAGAGAGAAAATGAGAAAAAAAAAAAAAGAAGAAAAAAAGAAAGGCTTAAAAATACCTTGAAAGGTTGCTCTGTGTTTATATCTAAGAGATTTTAGCTTCTTTCATGCCCCCTTTTTGGCAAATTTATAAATCTTTGGGTATAAGATGTACCACAAAAGAAAGTGAGTATTATTATTTTTAAGCCAGTTATTTTGTGATAGTTTTCTAAGAAAATAAGTCTTGGTTTTGGTGACACTGGGTAAGCATTATCTCTTTGTAACAAATACAGTTCTTGAAATTAAATCACTCTTGATTTCCATCTATGCAGCCATCCAAGGTAGAAATTGTGTGACACTGTGTCAGTGATTTATTCCTATTTCTGTGGTATTAGAAGTAAAACTCTGAAAGAAGACGGTTTGTCCAGGTCACGTAGGAAGGCTCTGAAGAACAACTGTGAATTTTGTCTCCAAATTTTCTTTACAGTGAATTAGTAGCCAAACATGCAACATAGGAACACAGAAGACATTGAAAATGTTTCTGATATTTTTGTGGTTAGAACAAACATGTAATACAGTCTCAACATTTAGCTGAGACTCTATAAGACATGTTTGGAGTTTGGCATTGCAAAGATTTCAAAAGATGTGTCCTCAGGTATCTGTGGGCACGTAGGTGTGTTGCCTTGAGAAGGCTGACTTAGAACAGAGGCTAGACAGAGTTAAGAATAAAGCAGGTATTTATTGAAAGGCCTTAAAGGATACACCTTGAGCAGTACAAGAGCCTGGCCAAGGCTACACTCAAGATGGACCTAAAAATGGTCACAAATTGGACGTCTGGTCATGAGGTCTTGCATTTTTATAAGTTTTGGTCCATCTGCATATCAGAGTTAATTGTCCACTTACAGCTTCAGGTTATGAAGTCTCATCCTTGTTTTCTCTCTTCAATCCACCGTTTTTTATGCTTTGGGACTGAAACTTTTAGTGATGGTCCTTGGTATCAAGCTAGAAAAGGAATTGTTCTGTCTGCCTACTTTGTGAAGAGAGCTCACTAACAACACTTAATATGAAGCTCAAAACTACACACCTAGGCAGCACAGAATATAAAAAATATGAAAGCTAAAACTTAACACATCAGTTGGAGAAATGCTACAAGATTTTATCTTTCAAAAGCTGCGGGGGAGCAAAAAATAAGAAAAAGAGATGGGCAATAAAGCCGAAACTCCTTTGTTGAAATAAGAGACGAAGGAAACACATTGTGTGGGAAAATGTCATCTGAGTGCTTATTTGAGTTGCCAGCCTGTGTGTATTTTGAATCTGGGTCCTGGAGAATTAAACAGGTCTGAGTTTCTCTTCTGTGTCACTTGAAGTAGATAAATGAGGCTCTGATGTGAGGAACTAAGTGCCCCCGAGAAATGTGAGACACGGAGGCAGGAGTCCTGCAGAGGGTGATCTTCAGATAACCCTGCTGGAAGATGCAGTGATGACAAAGGAAGACAGCAGATATATTGGAGGTATTCTGTTGAAGTGGAAAACTGAGTTAGTAGATGCAGAAGCTCATTTTTCTGCAGGTTGAGCTGGAGACATGAACTTACAAATAACATCACAGATTCAAGCTCACTTGGATTTGGCAGCAAAGGTCAACATGCACACAGCTGCAATGCTGACAGCAATGCATCTATGATGAGGAGAGGTGGACTGAAGAGGCAGAAGTGTTCTTATAAGGTGTATGTCTCAGTGCCATGAGTTTCTCAGATCCTGCACACCAATACTACCTAGACAGCATAAGATTAAAAAAAAAAAACAAGTTAAAAGGACAAAATAATGGTATTGACAAGCCCCTGTAAATAGGCTGTGTAGGAAAACACATATCTCAAACCAAGTATAACATGCTGACATATGACCTTTGGTCAGGAGAAATCGTGAGGAGAAATCTCAGACCATATACTATTTCATATGATGAAAAGAAAGAAAATTGCATGTAACATTTAGGTAAAATCAACAGTCAAAGTGTGCTAAGATTGAAGCCTCCCTGTTTTTGTAAGGGTACCTACTTAAGGCTATGATACAAGGTAGCTGTCTGTGCAGGTTGTATCTGTAATTAAGAAAACTATCTCAATGAAAACTTAAAAGCTTCTGTTTCAGGATTTTACTTTTCCCTTAGGAATTCAATTATATCACTGTATTAATGATAGAAAAGAATATATTTTTATAAAAGATAAAAATAATAAAATGATAATTAATGGAAATGTCTTCATGAACATTTAAAAATAAAAAACTATAGAGTCTTTTTTTTTTACTGTGTATATACTTTGTGATGAAGAGATATATGCTCAAGTTATTACTTTTAAAAGACAAATCCCTAAAATTTAAGAAAAACAATGATGCAACACAGGTAAAGTGCATAAATATAGTCAAATTGCCAAAATGATATTCAGGAGATATTGTCCTTAATATAAAATTCTATTAATTCAATGAATGAATAGAGGGTTGTACTCACTTCATTGACCAGGAGGTAAAATTACAGAAAAAAGTCATTGTGAAACTGGGTTAGTGGAGCCTTACAAAGATTTAAAATTAAAAATGGAGCTGAATTAAAAGGAATCTTGGTACTTAATTTCAGATTCTGATATTTACGTCTTAATTTCTGCTTCAGCTCTTCATTTCTGACTACCTGACAGCAGGGATTTAAGAGATACAAAGGTGTCTTGCAGACAGGATTTATGAAATAACTTAGAGGTCCATGAAAACTAAGGAAAGTGTAACTTAATCAAAAACATAAACTTTGATCTTGAGACAACTGAAACTTTACTAATGTTTTCTACTAACTTTAGAAACATAGTGGAGTAAGTCATTGAGTCAGAATCACGCAGACTGGAAGACCTTTAGGATCATTGAGTCCAACTAAACATGTAACACTGCCAAGTCCACTGTTAAACAATGTCCCTAACTGCCACATCTGCACATCTCTAAAATGCCTTTAGGGATGGTGACTCAACCACTTCCCTGGGCAGCCACTTCCAATGCTTAGCAGACCTTTTGGTAAAGAAATTTTTCTTAATATCCAGTCTAAATCTCCTCTGGTGCAACTAAAATCTCCCCTGTTTAAACTGAACGCTGGAATGGGAGAAGTAACTGGAAGATATTTAAGTAGTGAAGGTAATTAGGAGGGGAATTACAGAAATAACAAAACCAGTGAGTTTGCTGCTGCTTTCTGTGCAGTCATACTTGGTGCCAGAGCACGGCTGACTGCACATTAGTCCAGTGCATCAGTCTCATCTTCCCAATTCTGTTCACTAATATTTAGACACTGAGATACAGGCAGATAAAAGCAAGGCAAGAGAAAAGTCCCAGGGCAGGGAAATGGGGTGTTTCATTAAAGGAGACCCAGGAGGCTGTTCCTGCCATCAGTCAGAGTGCTCTGTGGGAGTCCCTGCCTGAGGGTGCCTGTGTGAAGCCAGTCAGGGTTGGGCAGCTCTGCCCTCTCCCAGCTGTGTCCACCAGCTGTGCTGTGTTGGGTCAGCTCTGAGCCGCAGTCACTGAGGTTTTTTTGGGGTACCTGTGTCAAGTATAGCTCTCTCAAGTACAGGTCTCTGTGTTGGTGAATCAGGAGCTGCTTGCTGGGTTTGCTGTTCAGCACTTGGGTAGAAGCAATGTTTAAAAATATATCAAATAACTGCAGAGAAGCAGGGTTTAAACAAGGCAGTTTTGGTACAAGAAAAGACTTATTGAAGACTTAGGAAGAAAAAAACCAGAGAGTGCAGTTCTGAAACATTTTTTTAATGAGGGAAGGAACAAAAGACAGAGTTCAAGATGTGTTTGTACAATAGTCGGTCTTGAGCATGTGGTCTAACTCTTGGGGATGGTCAGGGCTGGAAGTTGGACACAATGATCCTTGTGCATCCCTTCCAACTCAGAATATTCTGTGGTTCTATGAAAAGCTCAAGCTTTTGAGGTGGTGCTTGGGATAATAAGAAGCTGGACTTGATCTTACAGTGGCTCTCTTCCACCCCTGTGACCTTTGCAACCTACATGTGAAGACATGCTGTGCACAATGAATACTGGAGCAACCAAGCTGATAAAATAAATCATTAGTATTTCACTGCCTCTGTGATGGCTGGAGAGAGTTTGTTCCAGATGAGAGCCCAGCTGCTGTGGGAGTGCATCTGTTCTCCTGTTTGTGGACCTGGAGGCACCTGAATGTGCTGTATGAAAGGACAGGCAGCTTCCAGTTAGGAATTTTTCAGTGCATAACTGATCTTAGAAGTGAGAGGTTTTTAAAAGTCATGCTGATTTCCAAATCTTCTGATTGAAATAAAAGATTATGATTTTGTAAACAATTATATTTTGTTTGCCTAAATGCTATTTTTTTTACCTGTTAGCTGTCTCTGCAACCTAGCTGCAAAAAGTGAGTTGTGGGGTTTCATTGTTCCTTCTCATCCTGGAGGTGATAAAGTGCTAGTTTGTAGGGAGGTAGATGTTGCTGGCATTGGAACTGTATTTGTGGGGGTAGTGTTAAGAGAAGAAAATGTGAAATAAAGATCGTTTTCTAGGATGTTTTTCTGCTTTAGAAAAGAAGATTGTAGGGAGTGTCTGGTTTGTTTTCTATTAACAGAGCTATGCTTTAGCTTCTCGTATTTTTCTGTGCCTATTGTCCTGGACAACAATCCCCATTTTTCAGTTTAATGAGCACTAAAACTCCCGTCAGTTTAGTTAGTTTAAAAGAAGAGAAAATCTAGAAAATATATTTCACATAAGGAGTGTAGATTACATATGAGTCACTTTATATTGACAAACCTTTCTCTTTGAGTGTGGAAAGGTAAATGTTTTATGCACTTAGCTCTTCATAAGTTTACTATAAGTTTCTACTTCAGTTTTTGAAGTTCTTTTTCTATTTTTCCTTTTCCCCATGCTAGATAGAAGATACAATAACTTTGTAATATAATTATTTGGACTTACAGTTCCACAGTAATTCCAGATACATGTAATCATAGATGCATATTACACTTTAAAGTTTTCAAGAGAAAAAAAGTGAATTTTGAGGATGTTATGGTGGTACTTTTAGACAAAGACAATAGCTCTCCTCAACCTGATTCCATCTTGGTGTTATGTTAACCTGATCATCAGATTGCCAAGGGAAAAGAGTCTTACAGAACCATGTTATGTGGGAACTAATGAGTGAGAAACTTTAGGGGATTGAGTTGCTTTTACAATTACAGGTAATTACAATGCATGAATTAATTACAATTAATTAGCTACATAATTGGGATTCACGGACATGACAGTAATAAGGTTATTTGTAAAACAAGCACACAAAGCAATCTTCTCCCCAAATCCATTTTGAGATCTGGAAATGATTTGGTTGGTATTATTAAGATTCTACCCAGGCTTAATTTCTGCCTTTAATCTCCAGTGTCCTCAAAGTGTTAGAGGCTTTTTGGTACACTGTCATCTCCCTCTCTGTGAGGGGGAAGCCATCATGCTCATTTTGTGTTTGTGTAAGGCCACAGATGCTCATAGCTGGCCAGATACTTCCTTGTTTCTAGAAATTCTTTGGTGAAGTAAGATAAGCTGAAAAGAGCTTAGTTACAAAGGAGTTGAATCTGCTGTATCTTACTGGATCCACTGGGAGATTTCATAGGAGGGAATTTATACCTTAATTCATTATGATGTTATGAATTCTTTCAGAATGCCAGGAAATTATAACAGAATAGCGGGGATAGTTTTGGACAGTTAGAGGTGAGTTTTCTTAAGAAAACTTTATGTTCTATATATGATTTATACATGCTTTTTCTTCTTAAATACAATTAGAAAGTAGCAAGTGCTTTCTAAATGTGCCTTCTTAGACTTTAGTATTTACAATTCACAACATTCTCTTTTGGTATCCGTGAGGAACCTAACTTATGTTATTGCAGTGTAGTACAGAATTCTATAGTGGCTTTATAATGCTAAACCTGATTCTTACCAGACTAATTCTGCAGTTTCAATTACAATACCAACAGCATTTAAAGCCTGTTGCTACTGCTGAGTAGTTACTCAAAGCTAGTAACTGAGTATCAAATGTGAGTTTCAGCATACTGAATTTACCTATTGATTCTATTAAAAGGATAAAAAAATTTACTAAGAAATGAAATGTGGTGTTGACTAATTAACTATTTGAACAATTTCCTATCTTGTGCTGCTGAAGAATATCCAATGGTCTTTTAATAGTAGGTTACTGGTTTATTAATTTTTTCTCTTGATTTTCTTTGTCATTGAATCAAAGAATGGTTTGGGTTGGAAGAGATCTTTAAAGACCATGTAGTCTTTCTGCCATGGGCAGGGGCACTCTCCACTAGACTAGGTTGCTCAAAGCCCTATTCAAACTGGCCCTCAGCCTCACCCAGGGACCTTGCAAGCCTCACCCTCCTCACGGCATGTGGCACCTACTGCTGTTGCTGGCATTGGCTTCCTGCTGCTTCTCAAACTAATGCTTTCCTCTGCTAACTGTATTGAACAGCTGGAAGTTTATAATAAGCTCCAGCTAAAACAATATGACTTCTAAAGTCAGCAATAATATGACATTGTTATTAATAACAACTCATTCCCAAAGGTGTTCCTGCTCTCTTTCCAACAAAGAGAGAAAACTTTCAAAAATACATTTATTTCCAGATTTATTGATCAAATCTTCATCATAACTGATGATATTACTCTCATTTTATAAGAAAAAAAGTAAAAATTATTAATCTTTGTGGGAAAGAAAAAGTGACTTTAAATAATAGTGTGTTTTCTAATGAAGGACATGAGGTATTTTCCCCTTTTACATTTGCTGGTTCTCATCCTCATATAGAATGAGCAACTTCTAGAGGCAAATAATTATGTTTAGTATATTTTATTATGGTGATTTTCTTCTCTCTTTTATTATAAAACTTCAAGAAGAATGATGTTAAAAAACAACCACTTCCTCATGAGTCTCTAGTCTGAAACTTATATAATGTTGCCAAATGTTGGCTGAGAGTCTTTAATCTTTTATACATCAGAGTGCCTTTTTTTTTCTTCCATTAAAACAAGCTCCTTAGAATGAGATTGTGTTAAATGCTGTAAATGGAGATCATGCATTTATGCTAAACATACAGCACCTCAAAAAAGTGAAATTTTTGTGTTTACATCTATACTGAGTACCATGTGATATGCCACTAGAATCTCATTTCAATACTCAGTTATTTTATCTTGCCTCTGGGAGCTTGGATTGTGGTCCAACATGCTCATTAATTTCTGGTACTTTTATGGTTCCTTCAGCCCAGTGGAGCTTAGTGGCTGAGAAGTGCTTTATGAAATACTGTTTTTGTTGTTTAAAAGCCAAACTTCTGATTTGTATTAAAAAAATAACAACCAAGGTAGGAAAAGCAGAATATCAGAATAAGGCTCTTTCTTGAGCTATGATACTATTACTAGGATAAAAATATTTTTCTGCATTTATATTTAATGCTCTGAAAAGAAAAGAAAAATAGAACTTGGAAGTTAAATGTAAGCATCTTGCAGCTGAAGTCATTGCATCTGTTCAACACAGTTTTCAACCTTAAATCATGGATTTCTCTTTTTTTTCTTACTTAGATTTGCCCCTGTAGAGAAAATTACTACAACTTCATCCAGCTGTTATTCCAGAAATGGATAAATAAAGTCCTTCCCATTTGTTGAGCAAATGTCAAACTTACAGACATCTGGGTTGATTTCACAGTATATATAAATCTGCAAAGAGCTGTTTTGACTTCTACTACCAAATAAATATTTTTTATTAAAATAAATGAAATTTTTTTTGTTCATTCAGCAATACTTTGGTAATTCTATCAGTTGTATACTTATTCTAAGTTATAGTTCACAGGTGTTGCCGTACTGGAAAGAGATAAAAAGGGTTTTGCTGCAGCACACATGGAAAGTTTGTGTAGCAGTAGGAAATGGAAAGCAGATCTCTGGGCTGAAACTCCCTGTGCTGTGCAGTAACCCTTTGTCTCTGTAAAAACCAAGGATGCCAGAAGGGTTCTAGTGCCTACAGGCAAAGCAGATTATTTGGTGTGTTATATTAACATCAGTTCCAGAAAACAAGACATCGAGTTTACCTCTGCGAAGATTATCTGAGGTATTTTTCCCATATTGTTGTCTCCTAATTTACCTTCTGGCATCTAGTAATATCTACTGAGGATTATATCCCAAGATGTCAGTAGTACTTGTCTCATATTTTAAAGACTAACCAATTCAAATCCCTTAATATATTTGGCATGTTAATTTTCTTTGAGCCATGTAATATTGCTAAATTTTGTTCCAAGTTTTTTCAAATGATTTTGTCAAAATATAGGAAGATGTAAGCTCTTTTTTTCCTTCAAAGACCATTTTTTTATCTTATAATTATAAGGAGTTGTTTGAATAGCATTATTTAAAAGGAAAATTAGACTGATAATCTTTCAGATGTTAATCCTACGAAAACTACTGCCTTTGAAGTTTTTCCTGAGTGAAATCTCACCTCTTCCTAACACATTATTTGTTTTAAAAGATAAGTAATTTCATATCAAGCATTCTAAAGGTGAAGTTCTTTGTTATTTTTAACTGCCTGGTTTTTCTGGGTCCTTTTCCATACTACAGGAGTTTCTAACCTTAAGGCAAGATGGGGACAGATGCCTTTGAATGAGTAAGTAGGAACGGGGACTTAAATGTTCCTGCATGATCCTGCCAAGTGTATAACCTTACACAGTTAGATAAGTCTGGGGGCCTTGAGGAAACATTAGTGCATGGTAAATGTTAAGCTGATGCCATGTGTCCAAAATACCTTCCTAGGCGAGGTGCCCAAAGGAGGGGGAGCTGTGGAGTGCTGGAGGGCTTTGCAGAGGGGGCCCTATGCCCACAGCATGGGCTCCGGGATCCTGCCCGAAGAAGCACCACTGCACCTGGGGTTCTAGCAGGGTGTGTGTGAAAGCTTCACAGCTGAAGATCTTCTCAGTTAGCAGGTAATGCTGAGACACAGTCTGACAAGATCTTGCTTCTGTGAGTGAAGAGGCGCTTGATCCTGTGAAGCTCAGGCTCAGCAGGAGATGCGCTGTTCCAGGCGGCAGCAGAGTGAGGCACTTTGCTGGTTCAATGACAGGTGTGTTTTTCCTGTTAAGACACAGCAGTTGGAAAATCCTAATGAGCTGGGAGCTCAGCTAGAGATTGTGTGAATCAAGAGCTCTTGTTTGTTGCAGTGGCAGATGTTGTTTCTGCAAGCAGCAGACATGATTACTGTCTGGATGGCCTTAAGATGTGACAAGTGCTATCTCCCTGGAAATTTGTCATGCTTGACCCCAAGCAAAGAAAGACTAAAGCTTGTCAAATAGGGATAGCCTACAGATGTGTTGGCTGCTTATCATCCAAAATCACAGAGAGGTTTTTTTTTTAAATAGAGAACAGTGAGAAGCATTTTGAATCTGAAATGCTCAGTCAGGCTTAATTATCTTCAGTTGTAATAAACCTGTGGAATAAGTGGGATTTTTAGGAATATAATTGCATGTTTATTTTCAGGAAAAGGATTTCATTAGTTGGCATTGCAAAAGGAAAAAAAGTTACAACTTCATTGAAATTCATCTGGCTGTTAAGTTTTGCATAGTCCTTTTTCAGCATTTCCTGAGAACTCTGTGTTTCAACATAATTTTTTTTTTGCTTGGGAAAACCTCTGCATACCTAATTGTAGCAGCAGTTAGTTTAATAAGGGAAACTTCATATCTTCCAGGTGGTGTTCAAGATTCTGGCCACATATTTGAAAAAGTTGTTTGAGATATGGTGCACCTGTTTCTGGTTACATACCCATACCTGGAGGAAAAAAATGTAAGAGATAAGTACGTCAAAGAGAATACGGAATTCCTGTTATTCCTTCTAACTCATACAAGTAGCTTTAGTCTAGAAGGTCAGAAGTGACACACCATGTTTTAAATTACTATGACACCTGAGAAGCTTTCATGGACAATGGGGTGCTTAGTTCTCATCAGTTGTTAGTGTGGTGCCTGTGGTCCTGAACTCTTAGCAGTCTCATGGAAGACACAAAGTCAAGTAAGCTCTATTTCTTTTAAACAAAATAAACTAAAAAACAAAACCAAAAAAGGACACAAGGATAGGTAAGGGAGACACAGTAATCAAAAAGCTTGAGGAGGCTGCACAATGATAATAAGAGTAAGGCATTTTGAATTTGTTGAAACAGTATTGCTCCTTCATTTCTGCTCTTTAACCTGTAATAGACAAATTGAGATTAAGAGGCTATGTTTTCAGTCAGGGAATAGATGCTGTGTTTTCAAGGCAGACTGCTCTGCTTCCTCAAGCTGTGTCACAGTATTATATTTTTGTGTTACCTGAAAATCTTCTTTTAAAGTGTCCAGAAGTTCTGATGAAGGAAATAGGTTCCATGATAAGAGTCAGTTAGGGCTAGTGTTATTCCCCGTGTTTCTGATTTCTTTTTCCTGTTTTCAGTTTTAGTATAGATATTCACTGGAAGTATCAGAACTTTTACCTGGCTACTTCAGTTTGTCTGCCCCTAGATAGAATTTTTCTTCTGGACATGTTTTATCTTTATATCACATACATTATTTGCAGAGGAATCTTTACTCCTACTGATCTGAGGAGGAAAAGTGACAGTCTCTTGTAATTAGAATAGCAAATCACAACATTGTTTCTGAAGTATTTATATCTGGCTGTCATGAGATGGATATAGAAAAGTATTATCTCTCAGTATTTACTTCCATTGTAAGTATCTATTAGTAGAGGGAGACTGACTTTCCATTGAGAAATTAAAGCTTGAGAAAATATATAACTGGGAGCTAGATAATGATGGAAATGCTTGAGGTCTCTGAGCTGTTGAACATATAAAACCATACTTAATCATCTCTGTCCACTTTTAAAGTAACAAATATGTTGAATAAATTTGACTTACACTGAATAATACGATATAATATAGGCTTATACTAGACAGAGATCTGAATGCCTTCCAAAACAGATATCAAAATGTGAAGAATCCTTGTTTTATGGTTGTACAGATAATTCCATGTGATTTTACATATTCTTATATACATATACATATATATATATGTATGTGTATATCATGCTGGTAAGCATCAAGAAGATGAAAGGTAATGATAGAATATCAGTGACTTACCTTGCTTCCCACTTCCCAGGTGAGCAGTAAATCCTGAGTGATAGTTAAAAATGTCCCCGGATAATCCAGACACCTATTTAAAGATGGATTTTTAAAAATTTACAAGCTACTGGAAAATACATGAAAGACATGAGTCAGTAGAGTACTGCACTACATATTGAAGCTGACATTTTATGTTGCTACTGCCTTTATATGTGAAGGAAAGTAAATATGTTTTTCTTCAAATGCCGCCATGGGAATAACTATAGCAGCTGTCCGGTGATCACACTGCTAGAGAAAATAAGATAATTATTTCATTATGATTGTCATAGCTAACAAAGTAGACTGCAATGCACAAAACCTAAAAATAACTTTTTCAGGTGTAATAATAGTTAAAGAAATAGCAGCCTCTCAAGTTTAATGATGGTTGAATCTCAAAAGACTCATAGTACTAGGTTCACTTTGTTGTTTGAGGTTGGTTTTAAATATTGTTAATTTGTTCTTGAGGTTCCTTGAATTTACCTAAATGTATAAAGCTATATATATATTTATATAAATGTATAAAACTAATGTGTATTTCGCACACAAGTATATGTATTGGATGAAAATAGTACAGTTGATGAAACAGAGAAAGGAAAAAAAAAGGATTTGTCATAGACAGTGTGGGAGGAAAGATCTGGGCAGTGAAGAAGACACCACTTATGGAATACATTTACCTATAATTATGTCAGTCATAGAGGCAGTAATGCATTGCTGTATAACAAAATAAAAGGGTATGTAATGAGCCTGTGTGGAAAAGAACCACCCAGGAGAAATTTTCTCTATTTCTGATTTGAGAGATCTAGAAAGTACGGTGGGGTATTGGAATTGCCTGTGAAGTCTATTACATCTTGTTCTATATAACAAAAAGGTAATTTTTGCCCATATATTTGTTTAATATACCACAAGAATCTTTGAGAGAGAGAGATGTGGAAGACTCCCATAGTGCATTCAGCCTTACATAGAACCATGAAGTTAAATTATTATGCTGTATTATATGCGACAGCTTCAAGTAATTTCTCAATACATTTGTAAATTATGAGACTGGAGTGTGTACTTAAGCAACTGTCTAGAAGAATGAAAAGTTGTATGATGCTTTTTGTTGTAAAGACTTCTTGTAATGAAGCTTCTATAAAACTATTCTTAAATAGTAGCTCATAGAGCACAACAAAAAAAAAAACCTGGCTGAGCTTAGAAAAAATAAAGATTGTCTCCCCAAGAAGAGAACAGCAAGACTCATGTGTAGTAAGACTGATACAATGAGTCAAGACCCGATTATTGGTTTATGCTTTCTAATATCTCTTGGGCACTGTCCCTGGATTTCAGTGTAGCTCATACACTCTACCACTGTGATTTCCATCTGCAAGCCTCACTAGAGATGCTGTAATTGTTTAAAGAGCATTGCTGACCAAAAAGAAGAGAGTCTTAGGGACTGATGTCTTAGAAGAACAGTGTTTTAGAGCAAATTGAAACTTCTTGACAAGAGCCCTAGGCTTTCTATTTCTGAGATACACAAAATCTGTAAACAACTTACATATGCCACTTGCTCGGTGCCAGATGCTTGCAGCCAGGTTAGCTGAGTCTTAAGAAGCTGAAGGGTGGAAAATGTATCTTGATTTTAAAATGTTTTTTATCTGTTTGGTTTTTTTTAATGGATTGTTATTTTTCACAATGCCATGGGAAGGCTGAAAAAAGGATTGGTTCACATGAAGGTTATTAAAAATGCCATTATGATTCATTAGACTTTATTTCCTTCTGCTGTTTTCCATAATGAAGAAGTAAATTCTGAAAAACACCCTAGTCTGCCTTATAGATCAGGGAAAGAGTCTATAATGATGAGTGTGGTAGTCTTTAAAAAATAAATATATACATTTGTATTTGCTTGTGATTTACAGAATAGTATTAAGGCGCAACTTGATGATGGTTCTGATTCTCAGAATTTGATTGACAACATTAACCCTTAGTTTCCTTTTGAAAACTGCATTTTTTCCTGAAATGGTATAACCAGTGTATCCTGTGACTTCTCAGTGCTGCTTTCCTGTGTTCACTTGTACTAACCAACCAATCTCTGTTATAGCCTGCATGGAAAAAGTGCATGGAAATTTGCACTTGTAGAGTACATATTCTGTGTTTTTGAATGGCAATACCTGACATCAAATCAACATGAAATACACTTAGTTCCTTGCAGCCTCTTAATTCTTAGTTTTAGTAATTCACTTTGATCTAAGAAATATTAGTGAGCAGGAGTAAGGTTTAGAAGAGTTATTGATAAATAGACAGCTTTTTATCCAGATTGTGCTTTGTATTTGCATCTTTATAAAGAAATAAGCAACTTTCTTCCTTCGTGCCTTGTGACAGCTTTGTGAGCCATCTGTGAAATCTGCTGGAAGATAGCTTAGACACATCTTTCCTTGCATCAGTCCTGAAGACAGTCACTTCTAAAAAGTGTTTGTCTTTAAAGATCATTTATGTAATACAACTCATATTACTAACGTGTGTTTGAAATATGAACGAATCTAATGCAACATAGATTTGTAATTAAGCTCCTATCAAAATTAAGCCTCACATAAACTAAGTAGAAATTTTTGATGTGGTGAGACTATTTGTTTAACAACTTCAAAGTTATGAATGAATGCTACTCTTGCAAAGGGGAAAATATAAACGAAACTTATAATTTGAAGAGGTTTTGGGGTGTGTGCAAGAGATCTTTCTGAAGTAAAATGTTACAATGGTATGACAATGTTTAAAGTTCAAATTCTTATATATCTTTTTCCTTCTAAGATCTGGTTGATCTGACAGCTCTATAAAGGAGTATGACTGATGAAGATGGGGTGTATGGTATTGCAACAGTTCTGGGTTATGATACTGTGCATTTATGGGAGAAAAGGCACAACTCTGATTCTCATACTTTTAAACCCTATCATACTTGGAACTTGAAAATATTTTTTTAGTGCAAAACCAAAATATTATCTTTGTCTTATGTGCAGGGTTGTAGTACCAAGTGTACTGAGATAGATATAAACCAGTGAATCAACCTGTTGAATCAAATCTTACTCTCACCTCCATTTCCCTTTTTCTTGACTAAGTACTCATGTCCTTTGCTGACACAATGATAGGAATTGTTTCATAAAGAGTTAAGAATTATAGATTGAAAGGCAAAAATTTGAAGTAATAACACTTTTTTCCTGATTAAAATTCTATGTTTTGGCTTTTATGTGTTTAATAAAATTACAACAATTAAAGTTATTAATAAGTTTAAGTTAGCATCAATTCCTTTTTGGTTTTTGTTTGTTTTTTTTTAATTGAATGGAATGTGTTCTCCCAGGCTGTCCTCCCAGGTTTGGCATACCAAGGGCACGTGGGAGGCAGGGTTGGTCCCACCTGTGACCCTGTGCCATTTCTTAGGAAAATCTCCATGTTTGAGAACAAAGGGACAAAGTTTTTCAAATACAGATGTCCTCTAACTTATGAGGACTACAGACTGGGAGAGCCAAAACTGGAAGTCAAGAAACAAAACTTCACCTGTAACTTAGAGGTAATTAATTAAGAAAATTGCCAGACTGTCTTGTATAGTTTGGTTTTGCCTGGCTGTTGTATGGTTGTTTGGAGTTGTTCTTGTGTTCATGTAAGACTCTCAGATGCTTATTGTGGTTAATTTAGACGGAGTCTTCAGTCTTTATTTAAAACACCTTAAAATGGCATTAGATTTTTTCAGATATTTTCACCTGTGAAGACTAAAAAAAAAAAATTCTTACAGGGTGGAAATAATAAAAAATCTATTGGAAGAACACTTTCTGAAAAAAAACCGCAGTGATTAACTGTATTCATTATTTTCAAAAGTATTGTTATCCATTCCAAACTATGAATATTCATGATTCACTTATTTTTTCATAGGTTATTTTCCCATGCATTTTAATATTAGAGAAAGTCATGGTATGAATTAATTTCTTTCTATTGTCACTGTTTCTTCTCATTGTTTTTGCAAGTTTTGCAGATTATGATGTTTCAAAAAAAGTCATGGCAAGAGAAGCAATGAAGACAAGGAGTTTGATTACTCATACAATGAAACTTGATACATTTATGGAAAAGATTATGTGCTGAGGCTGCTTGCAGTTGCTGGAATCTATACTCAGTAGCTGAAGTGACATCTTTCAGCCTTATATCCTATAATCTGATCTGGCCAGTGCTCAGTCCTAGACGCCACACTTCCTGAAAGCCAGACTGCTTGTTTATGTAATAATTAATAACATTGGTTTGGGGCGATGATTCTATTTTTTTTAATCCTTCCTAAACAGGTTAAGTATGTAGTAGACCACAGTAAAAATTTAGTGGTGATAAACTTGTCAAGTACCTGGCTTTTTTGCCTCTCTCATTGCTAAATGATATTCTGTGATTCAGAAGGGTCCCTCCCCTAAATTCCATGGTTAGCCATTGTTGTAATTTTATTTTCATCTATTGGTTGTGCCATAGTCTGCTGTTAAGAATCCCATCTAAAAAACCAAAAAGCCAAAACCCAACAAAACAACAAAAATCCTAAACAAAATCCCTGACATCTGAAAAAAATCCCCCAATCCCAGGGACTGGATCATAGTGGACTGTGGAGTTTAGAAAAATATTGTATGTCATGGGTTTTGTGAGGATATAAAGCATATATGCATGCTTGACCCTCTTGGATCAAACAGGTTTTCCAAAGTTGATTGAGACTGAGAAATGCTTGAGTTAGATGATCAAGACTTCCAATGTCAATCTTCTGTTCCTAAATTTAAGTTCTAAAAAACTTCAGCTTGGGTGGGATGTCTAGTTGTCCATATGGAACAGGATGTTATTTTCAATATATTGCCCTCAGGAACTGTTTTAACCAGCCTACATTTTGCAGCGTTGTCACTTAAATAAAAAGTTAGGAACACGAATAAAAAAGTTTCTTAGATTTCTGTGTACTGTATAGAAATCTGTGATCTTGGATACATTATATTCCTACACATGGAAATTTAAAGAACAGCTTAATTTAAGGTTGTCCCTGTAGTATGAGATACTGTGTTTTATAAAAAACCTCTGCTCCTTGAAACTCTTGTTTTTAGAAAAGAGGAGAAAATATCACCTGTTAGACTTCATCAGACAATAAAATATCAAGATATAAAATAAGATGCCCAAAGCTGTTGTGACATTTTTGTAAGACTGGTTTTAATTTACATTTTCTGAACATACTTTCCTTCAACAATAATAATAGTAATAATAATAATAATAATACTTCAAGATTTATATTCCTTCTAATATTTTCTGGAAGAAACAAATTTTGCACTCCATTCATTTCAACAATGAAAGTAGGTTCTCAATATATACAAATTATTAAGCTTGTTAAAATTACTGCCTTCTATAAAAGAACTATGAAAAAACACCCCAACTAAAACTCAGGACTTTGGTGGTTGTCAGATTCCCATTTTTTATATTTTTGATGTTCATATGCAATCTCAGTTTGCTTTGCTTTCAGTTAACTGGAGGTAAGACCTCCCTAATCGTGGATTCAAGTATCTACCAGATAAATTTTAATGCTATATTTCACTTGTTACAATCAAAGGAAAAGGGCTTTCCTAACATGAGAGCAAGAGTTGAAAAATTCAGCCTTGCTTCTCTTTATGCCAATTTTATCAAGGTTTGCCATGTTTCTAGTTTATGTCTGTAGAGGTGCATTCTGGTAGCTGATAGGAAAAGGAGCTCTTTATTCTTTGTACTTTGTTTCCATCCACCACATTTGGGTAAGTAAAAGCTTGAACTTGATTTCCAGTTAAAAAAGAAAAACAAAAGAAGTGCAGCTATGACGTAACATGTTTGCATCCAAATCAACCCATCCTGTGTGAAGAAATCTTAGTTGTAGTGCTAAACAAGAAAGTATAATTATTTAAATTTTTTTTGTGTGTGTGTTGTTCATCACCTTTAATAATATGTAAAATGCAAGCAAATTTTCCCACTTTTAAAGGACTGTGGCCTGCTTTTTAGAGGTAAGAAAGTGAGGGGAAATGAACTAACAGCTTGCTTTCTTCACTACCAGCCTCTGGCTTGTGAAGTCTACCAGATATATTTCCCAACTGCTTTGGTCTCAAGTGTTTTCTTCCTGTAATAGGCTGCACTGGTTATTTTGGTCACACACCTAAGGGACCGAGTAGGTTCTTGCTGGCTGTGCCAGAGGTCACAGACTTGGACAAAACAGCTCTTCAGGGGACTGCTCTGGATTCATCAGCTGTTCTGTTGTCAAGGTCTGCCTCTACTGACCTCTGTGGTCTCTTCTCAGACCCCTTGTTTTTTCTAATTAGAAGAGTCTTTCTCCTTCACACATAGGCTTTAGGGCAGACTCTCCTTTTCTTTGTTGCATGTTTTGACATGACTCGTGACTGTGGAATCCAGCTGAGCATGTTTAAAAAGCATTTCATTGTGATAGAAGAATGGGCAATGGAAAGGTGAACCTGTGTGGTAAGCTTTAATCTAGAATTTTCTTGCATTAAAATGTTTTCCAACTTAGAAACTGGAGAACATAAAGGGACAAACTTTCAAATTGTGTATGTAATGTGAGTTTTATGCCTGCTGTAAATAAGACTTGTTGCTGAAATTCTGTTGTATATCTAAATGAAAAGGTAAAGTTAAACCTATGTTTCTATCTTAGAAAGCAATGTGGTTTCAATCTCCTTGAACATTTAAACTGAACTGCTCTGACTTGAAAAATTTCATGTTATTTCACCAAATTGCTGCTTATTTTGTATCACTTCAGGCAATATCTCCTTTTCCAGATCTTCAAGTTTACTTTACTTCAGTATGTTTACTTACTGCTGGAAAGACATTGTCACTTGGAATCAGTTGTCATACAAAGGTGGGATAAAAAGGCTTAGTTCTTCCAAGTGCATGGGCAAAAGAAGAGTTTATGATTTCTGGTGTGTATTTGTGGCGCAAGTTACAATCCTCAATGAGACTTTAAGTGTGAGCCTGTAATAGGAAGCTGTAATAATGAATTGGTTTCTGTTGAGAAGAAGTTACACATGCTGAGTACAGCATACAGAAATACTGGAGTGATTTAGCTTGACTGGGCTCTTAAATGACAGGGAAAAAATTAGCTAAATGTTTTTGTGAAATATTGTCTCGTTCACATTTAAATAGCCTGAAGATTTCAGTTTATTTCATATATTAGTGCAAGTGAGTATTTTCGTTAGACCAGTAAGGACTGTTGCAAGAAATAGCATACTTTGAGACACATGGTCTTCCTCTTTAAATACAGCAGATTTCTAGCAAAAACATTGTTAAACATGTTAAAAGCAATGGTTGTTATTTTACTCTAACTATGTTAGTGGTTGGATAGCTTAGGGGAAATAGCTTCTGTGATCTAGAGATGTGTTAGCTGGAGATGGAAGTAACTGCCTTTGACTCACTGAGACAGAAACAGAAATAGAACTCAGAAGGGTAAGCAGGGAGATGTGACATCAAAGTCCATTTTTCTGTAAAATCACTGTGAAGACTTTGGTCAACAGCAAAAATAGCACCCTGAATGCCCTACCAGAAACCTAAACAAGGCCACCATAGCCTTCCATCCTGTGCTAGAATATGGGTAGGTAAATCATTAAACAGTTACATTTTCTAGGAAAGGTAAGCATACCATCAAATGAAATTTCCTAGTTCCATTTACTATGTATTTCATATACATTTAGTGTATTGAATATTTTCCTTTACAAAAGGGGACTTAGTAGTTGTGAATTATTTTTTAAAGCTGTTTTATTTATCTGCCATGTAACTTGCACCATGGAAAACTGTATCAAACATTCAGAGGATGTAGGTTAATACAGACTACTGAACTGACTGATGATGAATCTGCACATAAGCTTAAAAATCTCTTCCCTGTCTCCATTCACTCTTCTTTGTATTATATCGCATGCATATACTTCTGGAATAGATGGTACCTGAATTTCCTAATAAAGTATCTGGAGAGAACAATCCAATTTCCCAATATTCTTGCAAAATTTGGTAGCAGCTAGAAATGATTTGATCATCTATTATGTTTGAGATTATGGTGCCAGAATTACTGTTCTCCTGTATTTGTGATTAAAAAGATAGATCCTTGGCCAACTGCTAGTATGTTCAACTCTTACTAAAATAGAAAGAGATGTCAAATAAAAACAACATATGCCTTCAGGATATCATCACTTTCTGTAGGCTGCTGTTTGTTTTTCAAATGATGCTTTTTGTTTTGTTAATAACCTATCATAATTATTGTGGACCTTTGATTTCAGTAAATCACATGGATTGTAAAATAAGTGTGAGAATAGGTTAGAAAATACCTCAAACCAGGTTGAAATTAAGTTCACAGAAGTACTGGTATTAAATGCAACTTTCATGTTTTTAAATGTTTTATCTTTGCCTTATTATTTTAAAACCAAAATATTTATATTAATTGCTACATATTGCCATATACCAATTACTTTAAAATTGAATAATTACAAAGTCTTTAAATGCAGGCATGTCATTATCAAAAAAGTCACTGCAGTACTTGCAGTTCCCAAGAACAGAAGGGTTAAATTTCTAGTTTATATTTCAGATTTTTTAACAAGTGATTTTTATGATTAAAGCAGTGTAATATATCCCAGATTGTTTAAGGGGTCATTACTTTGTGCTTTAGAAGATGCTGGGCTTACAGGCTGTGTATGGTAGCAAACAGGGCTAGAGTTT